>CM032626.1:24763754-24808167 GCA_019097785.1 Fraxinus excelsior | reverse complement strand
AAATGTTATTACTGCCACAAATGTATTTTGTCAAACTGAGTTCTTTCTTTTGAATTTCTATCCAACCCTTGATCACAGCGTACTTCCCTTCGTCGTCTGCTGCAAGATCTGCCACCTCCGCAAATGACTTACACATATCGTCATACCTCATCTGTGCTGGAGTACAAACCAAACCATCATAGGTAACGACCACCCTCGTGTGTGCTCTGTTGACATCTTTTCTCCATCTCCGCAATATATACCGATCCGGCATTACATTGACGTCATTACGTATCATAACTGTGATCGCATGCCTACATAAAATTCCCCGAAACTCGAACAAGAGACAACTGCAAAGCACTTCACATTTCTCTCTATTAAACCAGACCAGAAAGATTTTTTTCTTTCTTCGCTCGCCGCACACTACATCTTCACGTACCTCGTACCTCATCCCCATATGTCCTTCTATTGCGGATATGAGATCACAATAAACCTTTCCTGTGAACTCAGATTGAACTTCTTTGAACTTTGAAATTGTATATAAAGACTGATATTGTTTTTCCATTTCGTATGTTGTCGCACACGGTACGATTTGAGAGAATGACTTGAAATCAGCTTGAATTTCCTTCTCGACCTTATTACGTAGTGCTCGTTCGTACTGCTCGACGAACTGTTTCAATGATGTCTTCGCATGTACATAACCGTCGAAGAAGGCATTTATACTTTCACTTCTCTGTGTCGTTGACATACCTGCCCAAAAAGTCAATTTCAAGAAACATGGCACCCAGCGAATACGATTTTCAAACAATCCTGACAACCAAACATTATCATGCAAATGATACCTCTCAATCATATCTCTCCAACCTTCCTCGAACTCTTCCACTGACTGTGAATCATAAACCAGTACATGGACAGCTGAAAATATCGCAGCTTTTTCCACGTGATATCCAAATTTTTCTGGTAACTTCTTCAAAATGTGCCACAAACACCATCTGTGCTTCGTATTAGGAAAAACTATTTGAATTGCATTTTGCATGGCTCTATCTTGATCGGTAATTATTCCATGTGGAGCTTGACCATCCATGCACTTAAGCCATGTTCTAAACAACCACACAAATGTCTCAGTGTCCTCATTTGACACCAAACCACAACCCAACAATGTTGATTGCCCATGATGATTAACGCCAACAAAAGGGGCGAAGGGCATGTCATACTTATTAGTAAGATAGGTTGTATCGAACGTCACGACATCCCCGAACTCCTTATATGCTTGCCTAGACCTATTGTCTGCCCAAAATACATTCTTCAATCGAGACTCTTTGTCCAAGTCAATACTAAAGTAAAATCCCATGCACCGTGCTTGCATATCCGAAAAGTAAGATTGTGTTGCAGCCGCATCACCCTCACCAAGTCTTAGGCGTCTCGCCTGTTCAACATAGTTACGACAATCTTTCTCTAGAAATGTGACATTCTCATAGCCACCTGCTTCAACAACTGCAGAGTTAAAACTTTTATGCAACGGTATTCCTGCTATATCATTCACTTCAAGCTTCCGTTTGACATGTGCGCTCAACACTCGGTTACACCGATACAACCTCGACTTAGTCGGACTAGTTTTGTGATTGTGGTCGAGGTGGACATTGTTAATTTTCCAGTATCCATGTATATCTAAAGATGCAGATATTCTAGCTTTACACCCCAAATTAACTGTTGGTTGCGGCTTCAGGCAAGTGCTTGTATTACCACTAATCCGTCCCTCCCGACTACATGTGAACGTGACAAATTTCAAAACACCATCATCACCCCTCGCCGAACTCCTCTTTCTAATTGGAAAACCTATGGCATACGCGTATCTCACATAAAAATCATACACGTCAATTTCATTCTTAAACTGCATTCCAACCTTAGGCACGGTCCAACCATCTCCTCCTGCCATTTTATCTTCCACGACCTTTGCATTATCTTCAACGTTATCATTTTCAGGTGCCACGAAAAAAACATCTTCCATGTTCTCTTCTCCTACGAATCATAATAAAATCACACATTATTACTGGTGATAACAAAAAAAAGGCTTTTCTGAAAATGATAGAAACATGGCTTACTAGTGATAAAAAATCATGCATTACTTTGGATTTCCTGGTGATATATTAGTTCTATATTGGATAAAAAATAACTGTTTGTAAAACAAAAAAAAAAATTGGCTTTCATATATTTTTTTACTTTGGCAGATACAATGTGAAGATAGTGATTGGAGACAAATCAAAACCTGAAGTCACAGAGAACGGCACGGCAAAGTTTTCATCTTCCATTGTTCAAATATAAGGCAAACATAAGCACCGGCGAATGAGGCAAAAAATGAGAAAATAGATCACTCAACAAATGTCAGTATCGTGCTTTAAAAGCTTCTAATCGCCGGGAAGTGTCGCCGGTCGGAGCTGGAGAAGGCGGCGGGAAGTTCCTTGGGTTTTTTTGGCGCCCTCGTTTCCTTCCTTTTCAGACAATGAAATTGAACAAATAAGAAAGAGAAATGGGTTTTTTGAAAGAAATGGGTCAGAGTTGGGTCAGAAGTTTTTTATCTCAGCCGTCCGTTTCTGTTTAATCTTGGCCCTACAACTCACTAAGTAACCCAACTTTGTCATGCTACTTGGTAGAAGTAGCATTATTCTTTCTTAAAATATATTATTTGAAAACAAAAATTGTGCCTTTGTTTGATCCTTATTATTTTTAAAATAATTTTTTTTTCTTATTTTTAACCACATATCCTTTAATAAAATAATATTACACACAAATCCAATTTTAATTTTTTAACAACACATTTTTCATCAAAATATCATTCTAAAAGAGTAATGTTATGTAGCCCTACTGTGATTACATTTTCAATCTATGTGACGTTAATATAGTATTAAGTAAAAGATGAAATTAAATAAGTTATTTAACTCCACATTTCATTTAGCCTATCATCTAACATCATCTAAACTTTAGTTGTAACCATAATGATGCTAAATAGCATTACTTATTCCAAAATGTATTTTCATAAAAAAAAAAAAAAAAATGGCCTCAAACAGGTTCTGTATTTCCGCAACTTGTTTTGATTTCTTACAAAAATAAATCGAAAAAAATACATAGTATCGTTATTTTAAGATACATTTTCAAATAAAAGTTCGTGAAATTCTTCAAAAAAATAGGTGGTCACATTATCAAATTTGTGTGACCCTTTTTATTAATTGAAAAGGTTAAGGTCACATTACCAAACACTCTATGGACAAATTACGTACTAGTTACAAATGTTAAAGATATGAAAACATAAAATGTGGATCACAATTACAAATTTAGTTATAAATTATACATTTTTATAGGTTACAATTTATTTATCGATTATAAATTATTTATTGATCTTAATTACCCAAATAATTGATCACGAAGGCTTATCATCCACCCCACAACTACCTGCACCGTCGAAACATTGTGCCACATTATTGCCAACGCTAACAACTACCGTCGCCGCCGCCTATACCAACCACACCTGCATCATCACCGCACAAAAGAGATGTAGCTACCCCACCACCACCCCACCACCACTTGCACCACAAACAATGATATGATCTTGGCGTTGAGCCCAACGAAGTCGAGTCCAGGGCAAGACCCGTTGATTATCGAAAGAGGTCTCATGACACGTTCGAGAGCAAAGCGGGTGAAAGAGGCGATGTGATTACTTGTGCAATCAATGATGGACGACATCATGATCTATAAGGGAAAAGAGACAAGTTTCATGTTGGGGTTGAGGTCGGAAATCCGATGGATCACGTTCATTGAAGCAGGAGAAAAAGATGCTGAAATTCTTAACTATACGACCGCATAATTGATTCAACCTTGCGGTCGCATAGGCATCAACCGAAACCAAATGGAGGCAAAATTGTTCTTCCATGCGACCGCATCCAAAAGAACTATACGGTCGTATAGTTTAAACCTTGGACATATTTTTCCTTTTTCCGCAAATTTCCTTATTATACTAGAATTCTATTTTTATTGTGATTATATAATTGAGAGGCTTTCAACCATTGTTCTTCATTGAACACCGTGAACTTATCAAATTAATTCTTGTGGCGTTCAACATCGGGTGCGGATCAACGTGTTGTGTAATCAAGAGGTCATTCAAACACTGTTTTTGTTTGGTTGCTTGAATCATTAATTCTTGGTTCAAACTCAAAATCGAGATTATTCTTTGAGTCCAAATCAATTTTCGTTTATTTTGCTGGATTTGTAGTTGAATTTTCGAGGTAAAAAAGGATCATTTAAAATTTATTCTATTGTTTACATTCTTGAATAGTCAATTGAATTCGTTCTTCATCATTTCACTTATTTCGTGTCTTTGAGTCATTTTTCATCTTTTTCTTTTTTTTTCTCCTTCACAATTCGTGATCAATACTTGGTTGGATCCCCGAGAATACATTGTTGGTTGAGTTCACCTTGTTCTTTGAAGTACTTGGGCGAAAGCACTGAATGGTAAAATGCAGGGTGATTATATTAGTAGAGGGAAAAGCCAATAATTGAGTGATACACGAGTGAGCATTTGTGAGGTAAAAATTCTATAGGATTACGACAGACAGAGATGGTTCCAATTCAAACAAGCAATCGAATCAAAACCACATGGCGGATGAAAAGCGGTTTGAACGGGTGCTTGGGGATGTGAGTGAAAGGTTTTATAGTTTAGATATATCGGTGGCCAATCTTCATAGGGAACAATCAAATGCAAGGAGACCGGGTAGGCGGGAGGCTGGATGGATGTGCATGATGATTATAAATTTAGTAGTGATATGGATGATGGTGCATCGATGGTGGGTGAAATAGAGGATGTATGTTTGAAAGAAGGGGTAGAAGTCGTTTTGGAGATGAAGTGGATGGGAATATGGGCAATATTAAGATGTCAATCGCACCATTTAAGGGAATGAGTGATCCAGATGCTTATTTAGAATGAGAGAAGAAAGTAGAGTTGATATTTGATTGCCATAACTATTCGAAGGAAATGAAGGTGAAAATAGCAGTTCTTGAGTTTGTTGACTACGTTATAACTTGGTGGGATTAAGTGGTTACATCAAGGAGGAGGAATCAGGAGCGAGCAGTTAATACTTGGAATGAGTTGAAAACTATCATGAGGTAGCAGTTCGTGCTTAGTCACTATTAAGGGAGATGCACCAAAAATTGCAAGGTTTATATGAGGGATCGAAGAGTGTGGAAGACCACCATAAGGAAATGGAAATGTTGATGATCAAGGAGAATGTGGAAGAGGATCGGGAAGCCACCATGGCTCATTTCCTAAATGGGTTGAATAAAGACATTGATAATGTCGTGGAGTTGCAGCATTATGCGGAGATCGAAGACACGTTGCATGTGGCCATGAAGGTGGAAAAACAATTGAAGATGAAGGGGACAACTAGGCAACCAATGGGTACTTTGGGTTCTAATTCGTCTTGGAAACCGATGTGAGATAATAAATGTGATAGAGCTATTGCAAAAGGAAGGACTGAGCTATCAAAGGGAAAAGATGATGGAGCTAGTAGAACAACTCCCAAAATAGAGCCACGGCCAGCTAGAAATTAGGATATCAAATGTTTCAGGTGCTTGGGAATTGGACACATCGCTTCTCAATGCCCAAACAAAAGGATGATGATCGTGCGCAATGGAGAAGTGGTGAGTGACAGCGAGGATGATTATGAAGGCATGCCGGCATTGGAGGAGGTTAGTGAAGGAAATGACAATGAATTTGTTGTTGGCTAGTTACTGGTCACGAGGCGAGCTCTCAACACTTAAATCAAGACAGATGACTTAGAACAGCAAAGGGAAAACATATTTCATACACGATACCACGTTAGCAACACGGTATATAGTATGATCATTGATGGGGGAAGTTGTACTAATGAGCTAGCACAATTCTTGTTGAAAAATTGGGATTAACCTTATTGAGACACACTAGGCCATATAGGTTACAATGACTAAATGATAGTAAAGAAGTTAAGGTGAACAAGAGGATGTTGATCAATTTATCAATTGGAAGATATAAGGATGAGATCACGTGTGATGTGGTACCTATGCATGCGGGACATATCTTGTTGAGTAGGCAGGGCAATATGATAGGAAAGTCATTCATGATGGGTACAAAAATCGTTACAGTTTTGTTAAGGATGAGAGGTCCATTACCCTTGTGCCATTAACACTGACACAAGTGTATGAAAACCAAATCAAACTAAAAAATGAGGAAGAAAGAAGAGTGAAAAAGTTATAAGAAATAGAGGAAATAGTGAAACGGTGAGTACGAGAGAAAACGTTGAGGTGGTAAGCATAGAGCGAAAGAGAGATGAGTCATATGAGAGAAAATAAATAGTCTTCTGAGAGGAAAGAAAAGTCGAAAGTAAATGACGATAACATGGGTACGGGATCAGCATGAAAATCGCGAAATTAATTGAAATCGTGGGGAAAGCCCAAATTCGGGTTGTAGATGGTAGAATCTCGACCCGCGCTTATTGAACCAAACAACCAAACAAAAAAAATTTGAATGACATCTTGATTAAAAAACCAATGAACCTCGATTTGCGAATGCCACAGAGGTTTCCTAATCTTTTGATAAGTTCTAAGGGTTGAACGCCACAAATATAACAATATTTGGTAACTTCGGTACATGTTCAATCAAGAAAAAAAGAGATAAATCTCATTTAATTCATAATATCAAAAAATGTTCTTATGTTACAATGAAATAAAGTTTCATATTTATACTAAACCTAGAAAAATATGGAAAAACAAAAATATCACTTAAAGATTACAAGAATTAATAGTGACGACGTGAACAATTTTTTTTTTTGTAAACTTGAAAACTGACTACGATATTAACAAAACAAACTCGAGTTGATTTGGATGCTAGATTAGCTCCAAAAACAATTTTGACTCTTTTTTCTTTTTGAAATCTTTTATATTATAGACTCAAAATTTATGACGAACACGAAGAGCAAAAACAAAAAACTCAAAAGAACAAAAAAGATAGAACCGGAATCTAGAGTCCAAACTCTAATACCAAATGATGCGAACCCAAGTGTGGGATCAGTGTGGAAATCGTATAATTAATTGAAAATGTCGGGAAAGCCCAAATTCAGGTTCTAAACTGTAGAATCTCGACCCGTAAATTATTGAACCAGACAACCAAACAAAAACAAAGTTTGAATGATCTCTTGATTACAAAATCAATGAACCTCGATTTGCGAATAACACAAATGGTGCATATGATCAATACACGATACCCATCCATTTTGTAGGTATGAATGTATTGCAGCACAAACACAATCACTCATAGATGTTGTATGAACTCTCACGTACATCGATCCACCTGAAAGAACGAATTAAGCAAAACACGATTGAATTTGCTAGCTTCCCCCTCAATGAGATATGGGTCCTTGTACTCATAATGTATCGTCTCCACCATATCATGCTTAATAACGGAACTCTGCTCTTCATTCCCCCACAATATTTTTAACAATTTGCTCAACACATTCTTTTATTATTTTCTCACTCTCTTGCTGAACCATCTCTACAATTTTTATACCAGCCTGTTTGTGCTCCAGCTCATTAATTGGTTCACTCTCCCTAATATCAACTTCATTTTTCAATCCACCATCCTCCATCTCAACTTCCATATTTTTGGACTCCTCCTGCAATTCAACTCCGGTGTTCTCCTTAGGTGTGGTCATATTCCTCTCTTACTTTTCCCGTTCTGCATCACCTTTCACCTTCCATCGGTCTGCAAAGGATTGTTCTAGTGTCAACCCATTCAGAGTGATTTTTACCTCGTCCTAAAGAAACATATACATGTTCCTCTTCAAATCATAAATATTTTTCCTCTCATACCTCCAAAGTCTCCCAAACAAGATATGAAAAGATTTTAATGAAACTACATCTCACCAAACTTTACCACTATATCACCCAATGGTGACATTCAATAATATTCTCTTGGTCACATCTACCTTCCCACACTCCTTCAACCAAGTCATCCTATAAAGCCTAGGGTGTTGTTGCAAAGATAATCCCAATTTTTTCACCATCATGATACGGACAAAGTCTGATATGTACTCATTATCAATAGCTAGAATGCATACCGTACTACCAACAAAACACCGAATTTAAAAAATAAATCCCCAATCATCATCTATCCTTTCCGTAGACGTAATCAAGAAGACTCAAAAAAAGAATTGAACAATTGGATGAGTGATATTTAAATTCGAAAAAGTGGTTCTTGAATTTTTGGATTGGAATGAAAATAAATAGATTTTGGATTTTGGATAGATAATATGATAGTGTCAACTTCCCAAATAAATCAAGTAAAAAATATTTTTTTTAATCGTGACGACCTGAACAATACCAGTGAACAGTTTTTTTGTAAACTCAAAAATTGACTATGATATCAACAAAACAAACAAAAGTTGATTTGGATGCTAGATTAGCTCCAAAAAAAATTTAATTCTTTTTTCTGGAATTTTTTAGATTATAGTCTCAAAATTTATGACGGATACGAAAAACAAAAACAAAAGACTCAAAAGCACAAAAAAGATAGAACCTGAATCTGGAGCCCAACCTCTGATATTAAATGACGCAAACCTAGGTACGGGATAAGCGTGGAGATCGTGAAATTAATTGAAAACGCCGAAAAAGCCCAAATACAAGTTGTAGACGGTAGAATCTCGACCCGCAAATTATTGAACCAAGTAACAAAACAAAAACAAAGTTTGAATGACCTCTTAATTACAAAACCAACGAACCTTGATTTACGAATGCCACAAATGGTACCTAATCCTTTGATAAGTTCTAAGGGTTGAACATCATAAATATAATAATATTTGATAAGTTCGGTACATGTTCAATTAAGAACAAAAAGAGAGAAATCTCATTTAATTCATAATATCGAAAAATGTTCTTACGTTACAATGAAATAAAGTTTCCTATTTATACTAAACCTAGGAAATATGGAAAAACAAAAATATCACTTAAAGATTACAAGAATATTACCTAAACTAGAATTTTAACAAAATAAGGAAACTCTAACAACATAAAATTCTCGTCAAATTGTTCTCGGCATGTTCTGTGCGATCGTAAGCCCAAAAGTACCATAAGCTCGCATTGCCTTGTGTAGAATTTCATTTCATTTTCGGATTGAACTCATGAGAAAAATCCGACAATCGAGCTGAAAGTTATATCCGTTTTCATCCACGTTGTTTGTTTTCTTTCCAAATATCTTCCAAACCTTGAATCCAACTCGTTTCAACTCCCGAGCCCTTCACGAAACTTGAACCTTGACTTGCCAACTTCTTCAATTTGGACTTCAAAACTCAACCAAGTAATTGCCTATTCCGAATCATATCACCCTCTCTCTCTTCAAAAGGATTCTTTCTCGAATTCGTGCTTTGTGATCGCGTAGGGGATAACCAGCCACACAACTCATTACTGCACCACCTGGATCAAATGGAAAAAATTTCCTTTCATGACATAGGATCAATACACAGTACCCATTCATTTTGTAGGTATGGATGTATTACAGTACAAACACAATCACCCATAGATGTTGTATGAACTCTCACGTACATCGATCCACGTGAAAGAAAGAATTAAGCAAAACACGATTGAATTTTTTAGCTTCCCCCTCAATGAGATATGGGTCCTCGTACTCATAATGCAACGTATCCATCATATCATGCTTAACAATGGAACTCTGCTCTTCATTCCCCACAATATTTTCAATTTGCTCAACACATTCTTCTGTTATTTTCTCACTCTCTTATTGAACCATCTCTACAATTTTTATATGAGCCTGGTCGTGCTCCGGCTCATTAATTGGTTCACTCTCTCCAATATCAACTTCATTTTTGAATCTACCATCCACCATCTCAACTTCCGTATTTTTGGACTCCTCCTACAATTCAACTCATGTTTTCTCCTTAGGTGTGGTCATCTTCCTCTCTTGCTTTTCCCGTTTTGCCTCACCTTTCACCTTCTGTCGGTCTGCAAAGGATTGTTCTCGTGTCAACCCAGTCAGAGTGAGTTTTACCCAGTCCTGAAGAAACATATATGTGTTCCTCTCCATATTATAAATATCATTTCTCTCATACCTTCAATGTCTCCCAAACAAGATATAAAAAGATTTTAGTGGAACTACATCACACCAAACTTCATCACTATATCTCCCAATGGTGACATTCAATAAAACCCGCTTGGTCACATCTACCTTCACACACTCCTTCAACCAAGACACCTATAAGGCCTATGGTGTTGTTGTAAAGGTAATCCCAATTTTTCCACCATCGTGATACTAACCAAGTTTGATATGTACTCCCTATCAATAGACAGACTGCATACCGTACTACCCATAAAATACCGAGTTTAAAAAATAAATCCCCAATCATCATCCATTCTTTACGTAGGCGTAATCTAGAAAACTCAAGAAAAGAATTGGACAATTGGAAGAGTGATATTTAAATTCAAGAAAGTTGTTCTTAAATTTTTTGATTGGAATGAAAATAAACAGATTTTGGATAGATAATATGATAGTGTCAACTTCCCAAGTAAATTAAGTAAAAAAAAAGATTAAATAGAGACGACGTGAACAATTTTTTATTTTTTATTTTTTGTAAACTTGAAAATTGACTACGATATCAACGAAACAAATGGAACTTGATTTGGATGCTAGATTAGCACCAAAAACAAATTTGACTCATTTTTGTTTTGAAATTTTTTAGATTATAGACTCAAAATTTACGATGGAGACGGAGAACTAAAACAAAAAACTCAAAAGAACAAAAAAGATAGAACCGAAATCTGGAGCCCAAGCTCTAATATCAAATGATGCGAACCCGGGTACGGGATCAGGGTGGAAATTGCAGAATTAATTGAAAACGTCGGGAAAGCTCAAATTTAGGTTGTAAATGGTAGAATCTCGACCCGCAAATTATTGAACCAGACAATCAAACAAAAATAAAGTTTAAATGACCTCTTGATTACAAAACGAACGAACCTCGATTTCTGAATGTCACAAAGGGTGCATAATCCTTTGATAAGTTCTAAGGGTTGAACGCCACAAATATAACAATATTTGATAAGTTCGGTACAAGTTCAATCAAGAACAAAAAAAGAGAAATCCCATTTAATTCATAATATAAAAAAAGGTTCTTATGTTAAAATGAATTAAAGTTTTCTATCTATACTAAACTTAGGAAAATATGGAAAAACGAAAATATCACTTAAAAATTACAAGAATCTTACCTAAACTAAAATTCTAACAAAATAAGGAAACTCTAAAAAAATTAAAATTCTCCCCAAATTGTTCTCGTCATGTTTCCATACGATCACAAGCCCAAAAGTACCATGAGCTCGCATTGCCTTATGCAGTATTTTGTTCCATTTTCATATTGTACTCATCGGCAAAAATTTGACAATCGAGCTGAAAGTTATGCCCATTTTTATCTACGCTGCTCGTTTTCTTTCCAAATATCTTCAAAACCTTGAATCTAACTCATTTCGGCTCTCGAGCCCTTCACGAAACTTGAACTTTGACTTGTCAACTTCTTCAATTTAGACTCCAAAACTCGACCAAGTGATTGTATATCCCAAATTATATCACTCTCTTTCTCTTCGAAAGGATTCGTCATCAAATTCGTGCTTTATGATCACGTATGGGATAACCAGCCTGCTACACAACTCATTACTGCACCACCTGGATTTAATGAAAAAAAATTCCTTCCATGACATAGGATCAATACACAGTATCCATCCATTTTGTAGGTATGGATGTATTGTAGCACAAACACAATCACCCATAGATGTTGTATGAACTCTCACATACATCGATCCACCGGAAAGAAGGAATTAAGCAAAACACGATTAAATTTGTTAGCTTCCCCCTCAATGAGATATGGGTTCTCGTACTCATAATGCTTCGTATCTTCCATATCATGCTAAACAATGGAACTCTACTCTTCATTCCCCACAATATTTTTAACAATTTGCTCAACATATTCTTCTATTATTTTATCATTCTCTTAATGAACCATCTCTACAATTTTTATACCAGCCTACTTGTGCTCTGACTTATTAATTGGTTCGCTCTTCCCAATATCAATTGCGTTTTTAAATCCACCATCCACCATCTCAACTTTTCTATTTTTGCACTCCTCCTACAATTTAACTCAAGTGTTCTCCTTAGGTGTGGTCATCTCTCACTCTTGCTTTTTCCCATTCTGCCTCACATCACACCTTCCATCGGTTTGTAAATGATTGTTCTAGTATCAACTCAGTTGAGTGATTTTTACCCGGTCCTGAAGAAACCTATATCTGTTCCTCTCCATATCATAAATATGTTTCCTCTCATACATCCAATGTCTCCCAAACAAGATATGAAAATATTTTAATGGAACTACATCACACCAAACTTCATCATTATATCTCCCAATGGTGACATTCAATAAAACCCGTTTGATCATATCTACCTTCCCACGTTCCTTCAACCAAGTCATCCTATAAGACCTAGGGTCTTGTTGCAAAGGTAATCTCAATTTTTTCACCATCATCAACTAACCAAATCTAATGGTACTCCTTATCAATAGCCAGACTGCATACCGTACTACCCACAAAATATCGAGTTTTAAAAATAAATCCCCAATCATCATCTATCATTTACGTAGGCGTAATCAAGAAAACTCAAGAAAAGAATTGGACAATTGGATGAATGATATTTAAATGCAAGAAAGTAGTTCTTGAATTTTTGGATTGGAATAAAAATAAACAGATTTTGGATTTTGGATAGATAATATGATAGTGTCAACTTCCCAAATAAATTAAGTAAAAAAAATTAATAATGACGACGTGAACAATTTTTTTTGTAAACTCGAAAACTGACTACGATATTAACAAAACAAACTCGAGTTGATTTGGATGCTAGATTAGCTCCAAAAACAATTTTGACTCTTTTTCTTTTTGAAATCTTTTATATTATAGACTCAAAATTTACAACGAACACGAAGAACAAAAACAAAAAACTCAAAAGAATAAAAAAAGATAGAACCAGAATCTGGAGCCCAAACTCTAATACTAAATGATGCGAACCCAGGTGTGGGATCAGTGTGGAAATCGCATAATTAATTGAAAATGTTGGGAAAGCCCAAATTCAGGTTCTAAACGGTAGAATCTCGACCTGCAAATTATTAAACCAAACAACCAAACAAAAACAAAGTTTGAATGACCTCTTAATTACAAAACCAATGAACCTCGATTTGCGAATGTCACAAAGGGTGCATTATCATTTGATAAGTCCTAAGGGTTGAATGTCTCAAATATTATAATATTTGATAAGTTTTGTACATGTTCAATCGAGAAAAAAAAATCTCATTTAATTCAAAAAAAAAAAAAAAAGGTTCTTATGTTACAATGAAATAAAGTTTCTATCTATACTAAACCTAGGAAAATATGGACAAACGAAAATATCACTTAAAGATTACAAGAATCTTACCTAAACTAAATTTTAACAAAATAAGGAAACTTTAAAAAAATTAAAATTATCGCCAAATTATTCTCGACATGTTTCCATGCGATCGTAAGCCCAAAAGTAACATGAGCTCGCGCAACCTTGTACAAATTTCGTGTCATTTACGGAATGTACTCATAGGCAAAACTCCGTCAACCGAGTTGAAAGTTATGCCCGTTTTCATCCACGCTGCTCTCTTTCTTACCAAATATCTTCCAAACTTTGAATCCAACTCGTTTGGACTCCCGAGCCCTTCACAAAAATTGAACCTTGACTTGTTAACTAATTCAATTTGGACTCCAAAACTCAACCAAGTGATTGCCTATCCCGGATCATATCATCTCCTCTCTCCTTGAAAGGATTCATCATTGAATTCGTGCATTGTGATCGCGTAAGGGATAACCAGCCTACTACACAACTTATCACTGCACCACCTGGATCAAATAGAAAAATTTTCCTTCCATGGCATATGATCAATACACGATACCCATCCATTTTGTAGGTATGAATGTATTGCAGCACAAACACAATCACCCATAGATGTTGTATGAACTCTCACGTACTTCGATCCACCTGAAAGAAAGAATTAAGCAAAACACAACTGAATTTGCTAGCTTCCACCATATCATGCTTAACAATGGAACTCTGCTCTTCATTCTCCACAATATTTTCAATTTGTTCAACACATTCTTCTATTATTTTCTCACTCTCTTGCTGAACCATCTCTACAATTCTTATACCAGCCTGCTTGTCCTCCAGCTCCTTAATTGGTTCATTCTCCCCAATATCAACTTCATTTTTCAATCCACCATCCACCATCTCAACTTCCATATTTTGGACTCCTCATGCAATTCAACTCCGGTGTTCTCTTTAGGTGTGGTCATCTTCATCTCTTGCTTTTCTCGTTTTGCCTCACCTTTCACCTTCTGTCGGTCTGCAAAGGATTGTTCTCGTGTCAACCCAACCAGAGTGATTTTTACCCCCGTCCTGAAGAAACATATACATATTCCTCTCCATATTATAAATATCCTTTCTCTCATACCTCTAATGTCTTCTAAACAAGATATAAAATTATTTTAGTGGACCACACCAAACTTCATCACTATATCTCCCAATGGTAACATTCAATAAAACCCGCTTGGTCACATCTACCTTCCCACACTCCTTCAACCAAGACATCCTATAAGGCCTAGGGTGTTGTTGTAAAGGTAATTCCAATTTTTCCACCATCGTGATACTAACCAAGTTTGATATATAATCCTTATAAATATACAGACTGCATACTGTACTACCCATAAAATACCGAGTTTAAAAAATAAATTCCCAATCATCATACATCCTTTACATAGGCGTAATCTAGAAAACTCAAGAAAAGAATTAGACAATTGGAAGAGTGATATTTAAATTCAAGAAAGTTGTTCTTAAATTTTTGGATTGGAATGAAAATAAACAGATTTTGGATAGATAATATGATAGTGTCAATTTCCCAGACAAATCAAGTAAAAGAATTTTTTAATAGTGACAGCGTGAACAATACTAGTGAACAGTTTTTTTTTGTAAACTCGAAAATTGACAATGATATCAACGAAACAAACGGAAGTTGATTTGAATGCTAAATTAACTTCAAAAACAATTTTAACTCTTTTTTTTGGAATTTTTTAGAATAGAGACTCAAAATTTACGACGGGCACGAAGAACAAAAACAAAATACTCAAAAGAACAAAAAAGATAGAACCTGAATTTGGAGTCAAACTTTAATACCAAATGACGAGAACTCGGGTACGAGATTAGCGAAGAAGTCGCGGAATTAATTGAAAATATCGAGAAACCCAAATTCAGGTTGTAGACAATAGAATTTCGACCCGCAAATTATTGAACCAAGCAACCAAACAAAAACAAAGTTTGAATGATCTCTTGATTAAAAAACCAACGAACCTCGATTTGTAAATGCCACAAATGGTGCCTAATTCTTTCATAAATTCTAAAGGTTGAATGCCATAAATACAACAATATTTGATAAGTTCGGTACATGTTCAATCAAGAACAAAAAGAGAGAAATCTCATTTAATTCATAATATCAAAAAAGGTTCTTATGTTACAATGAAATAAAGTTTCCTATTTATAGTAAACGTAAGAAAATACGGAAAAATGAAAATATCACTTAAAGATTACAAGAATATTACCTAAACTAAAATTCTAACAAAATTAGGAAACTCTAAAAAATTAAATTTCTCACCAAATTGTTCTCGGAATGGTTATGTGCGATCGCAAGCCCAAAAGTACCATGAGCTCCCATAGTCTTGTGCAAAATTTTTATGCCTTTTTTCGAATTGTACTCATGGGCAATAATTCGACAACCGAGCTGAAAGTTATGTCCGTTTTCATCCACGCTGCTCATTTTATTTCCAAATATCTTCCAAACCTTGAATCCAACTCATTTGGGCTCCCGAGCCCTTCACGAAACTTGAATCTTGACTTGTCAACTTCTTCAATTTGGACTCCAAAACTCAACCCAGGTGATTAGCTATCCCGGATCATATCATTCACTCTCTCTTCGAAAGGATTCGTCCTCGAATCCCTGCCTTGTGATCGCATAGGGGTTAACCAGCCTGCTACACAACTCATTACTGCACCACCTGGATCAAATGGAAAAAATTTCCTTCCATCGCATAGGATCAATACACAGTACGCATTCATTTTGTAGGTATGGATGTATTGCAGCACTAAACAATCACCCATAGATGTTGTTGTATGAACTCCCCCGTACATCGATCTACTTGAAAGAAAGAATTAAGCAAAACACGGTTGAATTTGTTAGCTTTCCCCTCAATAAGATATGGGTCCTCTGACTCATAATGTATCGTCTCCACCATATCATGCTTGACAATGGAACTCTGCTCTTCATTCCCCACAATATTTTTAACAATTTGCCCAACATATTTTTCTATTATTTTCTCACTCTCTTGCTGAACCATCTCTACAATTTTTATACCAACCTGCTCACGCTCCAACTCATTAATTGGTTCACTCTCTCCAATATCAACTTCATTTTTCAATCTACCATCCTCCATCTCAAATTCCATATTTTTGGACTCCTACAATTCAACTCCAGTGTTCTCCTTAAGTGTGGTCATCTTCCTCTCTTATTTTTCCTGTTCTGCCTTATCTCTCACCTTCCATCAGTATGCAAAGGATTGTTCTAGTGTCAATCTAACCAGAGTGATTTTTACTCCGTCTTGAAGAAACCTATACATGTTCCTCTCCATATCATAAATATCCTTCCTCTCATACCTCCAATGTCTACCAAACAAGATATGAATAGATTTTAGTGGAAATACATCACACCAAACTTCATCACTATATCTACCAATAGTGACATTCAATAAAATTCACTTGGTCACATCTATCTTCCCACACTTCTTCAACCAAGTCATCCTATAAGGCCTAGGTGTTGCTGCAAAGGTAATCCCAATTTTTCCACCATCGTGATACTAACCAAGCATGATATGTATTTCTTATCAATAGTCAGACTGCATACCATACTATCCACAAAACACCGAGTTTCAAAAATAAATCTCTAATCTTCATCCATCCTTTACGTAGGCGTAATCAAGAAAACTCAAGAAAAGAATTGAACAATTAGATGAGTGATATTTAAATTCAAGAAAGTAGTTCTTGAATTTTTGCATTGGAATGAAAATAAACAGATTTTGGATTTTGGATAGATAATATGATTGTGTCAATTTCCCAAATAAATCAAGTAAAATTTTTTTTTAATAGTGACAGTGTGAACAATAACAGTGAACAATTTTTTTTTTTTTTTTTGTAAAATCGAAAATTGACTATTATATCAACGAAACAAATGAAAGTTGATTTAGATCCTAGATTAACTCCAAAAATAATCTTGACTCTTTTTTTTAGGAATTTTTTAGATTAAAGACTCAAAATTTACGATGGACACGAAGAACAAAAATAAAAGACTCAAAAGAACTAAAAAATATAGAACCCGAATCTAGAGTCCAAGTTCTGATACCAAATGACGTGAACCCGGGTACGGGATCAACGTGGAAATCGTGGAATTAATTGAAAACATCGGGAAAGTCCAAATTCAGGTTGTAGACGGTAGAATCCCTACTCGCAAATTATTAAACCATGCAACCAAACAAAAACAAACACTACACCAAAAAAGGGCTTTTGCAACGGCCAAAAAACGCTGCAAAAGCCCTTTTGCAGCGTTTTTCCAAGTGTTGCGAAGGTCGGTGTTGCCGTTGAGTGAAAACTTTTTGCAGCGTTTTTTAAACGTTGCGGTAGACCTCTTTTGCAGCGTTTTTTCAACGTTGCGGTAGACCTCTTTTGCAGCGTTTTTTAAACGTTGCGGTAGACCTCTTTTGCAGCGTTTTTTAAACGTTGCGGTAGACCTTTTTTGCAGCGTTTTTTCAACGTTGCCGTATATTTTTATTTATTTTATTTATTTATTTTTTATTTTTTTACAATTATATATGGTAATTGACCGCTAAAATTGAAAATGACACTTTGTGAACAAATTTTGAAATTGCATAAAAATTGATAATTTCATTATAAATTTTTGAATCAATACAACATTAGAATGTGTTACAACACAACCTATCTAAAAATGAGTAATGATTAAAGAATGAAACTATAATAAACTAGTTACAACACAGCCTATCTAAAATTCTTGTTGCCGTATACAATATATTTCTGACCAGATTACCCTCTTTTTCGAAAATATCAACATCCTCCTCAGAAGCATTTCTCTTGAACTTTGACTCCACACGGGTGAAATTAGTCTGCTTCTTCATTGATGTATCTTTTACCCTTTCCTTTCCTATTCTGTCACTGGAATTCAACTCCTGAGAACTAGTATTTCCAGACACTGAGCACTCTGGTTCAACTCTCTGTTTCAATGGTCTATTAGAGATTGTATCTCTCTTAGAACCACCTATTTTAGTACTATGATTAATCTGCAAAATTTAAACGACATAATCATGAGTCTGAGGGATTTCTTTTCATTGAAACTACAGAAGGTAAATCAACATTACCAACTGGATTTACTTTTCTCTAGGTCCTTATTCACACATGCAAGATCCCATAACACATATCAATTACATCAACAAATATGACAGTTAAAAGAAGAAAATGAAGAGAGTACTCAAATAAAAGTTGTTAACTTCTAACTGAAACAATCGAAGAACTAAAAATTCATCAACTGATAAATCTCTTCTTATTTTGAAAGTAACTAGAGTAATTCTCACTTTATATTTTAAAAAAGTAACTTATTAGCATTAAGAATGACTGATTTCAATTCAATGTCTTAATCTTGCAATCTGATGATATAAATCCAAGGCCAAATTAAGGATTTCTTTGTAGAGAAGTGAATATAAATATTTTTTACAAGAAAATAGATCAACAAGAACTATATATGAATACATAAATGGTATCTTTGAAAAAAAAATTCAAAAAAATAGAGAGAGTTCATTTGAAATCAATTGAATTTGATGCCAATGAAAACATGCATCTACTGCTTTCAATAGCTAAGCCATGTATTAAGAAGTCAATTTAAAAAAGAATAGAAAATAAATTTAAATGGCATAGCTTCATTACCAGTTGGGTCACGCTATCAAATTCATTGATAGCATCAGTGAACTTGGCAACATCTTAATCATCAACTGCAGCAGCTAGACCCTGTGATGAGCACACATATAAATAAAGGTAAAAGGTACAAGTTATAATGTTAATAGCTGTTTTTTTTAAGGTACCAAAAAGGGAGGCTATACAAAGATTAAGAAAAACCATATAAAAGATAAAACATTGCAAACGTCATCAATAGCAATAAAGATAGAAAGTAAGAATAAAATGACAATTGAAGTTGATCCGTCTCAATTACAAGGTGCTCGAGCAATTTCCCCCCTTTCCATCTAGATCAAACACAAGAAATTTACAGAAGCTATTAGTTTTAGCAGAAAGGTTAGTTTATCCTGTGAGAAGGTGGTGAATAATTTGTGTGAGCAATACTAGTTTACGGTCATGATATCATTCCTGTATTGCTATTCTGAAATTTTTCTTATGTCCTTAAATTTATAAATGGATCACTTCAGATTGTTGTGCCAGACAGTTTTCATACTCAAGAAGTTAAATCTTGCTCAACTCATCCTGCACCGAACCTGGAATAGAGGACATCATTTTCAAGAAATGAATCAGTGAGTTGCCCTTATTTTTGTTTCTATTTTCCAATGAGAATGTTCTATGTTTTTGGCCACTTGCAGTTTTGCATACATTACACACAATGTTGTATTTCTTAGCACCTTTGCTAGAGGAAAGGTTTTTACATTTTTTACGATGTCCCAAACTGGCTACTGGCAATGTGAGGGGCAATAAAAAGTGGGCAATGGATAGTTAGGAGTACTCTATATGCAAGGTGGCACTTTGAAGCCTGTTTTGGTGTCAAAAAGTAAGCCAGGTTATTGTGCTATAATGGACAAGGCAGGTAAGGAGGTTAGACTTAGAATATAGAGAGACTTGCTAGAAAATCCTTAGAAATAGTAAATGTGATGTGTATGAGGAAAGTTAACAGAACTTGTATACAAGAGGTAAAATGGGTAATAGAGAAGGGAGAGATTTAGCGTATACATGCAAGGAAAGAAAAGGAAAAGGGTGGTAAATTTTGGAATTATCAACAAGGCAGAAGCATAGATTTCAAGCTGCGTAGATCTGATCCATTTCGTTTATATTGCCTCACTACAAGCCTCCAACTACTAGATCTTCTCATATATTTTCCAAGAATAATTATGGTGGGTGAGCACCTTCAAAATCAAGCTTGGACTGGAGAAAATGCACACTGATAGTGTAGTGCATGTTTTTCAAGAGAGACAGAGAGGGTCAATCAAGGGATCTAGAATTGTCTTGTGGTGGGCCTCTAACCCTAGGATAAACAGGATTCAGTCTCTCAAAAACTCTAGTCTTCTGAGTCCCTGTCCAATTCAAATTCCCATGCATAGCCTTAACACAATGAATAATTCATCTGGCTTATGAGTCCGTTTAATAATCAAGTGTGTTAGGCTCCAAAATAACAAGCCCAGTAGTTGAGTCCCACTGACATATCAATAATTTGAGCAAGTGTGAAATTGTTGTCTTTTACCCCTCCGATCACAACTTATCCTTGTGTAACATTTTTCTCTATGTGGGATAATTAACTTATTATCGAATTGCAAATATAATAATTTAGTAAATTTTAAGTATGGTCCAATAAATCTTATATGAGATTGTAAAAAGAAACCCAACAGAGTTAGAATTTTGCAATTACTCCCATAAAAGGAGAGTTAACATTTCCACGAGTTGATAAATTTTGTACGAACTCATCAAATAAAATATAATATCATTTGCTCTCTTTGGGATTAAAAACTTCTGGGATAGATATAAAGATCAATAAAAGAGATAAGGGCAAGAGATTGAACTACACAATAATTCAGATTTAATGACCTAAGGAAAAGGCTAAACAGGTAAAGGAATGCAGGGTGGCATGTGACTGATTTAACCATCGGGAGGAATTTATTTAAAAAGAAAAGGTCAGAAGCTACAAGAGCATATTTTGCATGTACGTAAAGTCATAAACCAATCCAAGTCTTTACCTGTTTAGCAGCATTGACAATTCCAGTGGCTATTACATCACACTCCATTATTCCACCAAAAATGTTCACCAAAATAGCCTTCACCTTCTCATCTGATATCAAAATTTTAAAAGCCTCCACAACCTATTAAAAAGCAGTTAAAATAACCCAAGTCATAACTACAAACGATAAACAATTTTTTTTGTTCAACTAGCTATTTTTTGAACCACTAAAAACTCTAGTCTTTTTCATGGTTAGCAAACTCGTAAATTGGCTATTAGAATCGGCTGAGGAAAAATCATTTGATACCTAAAAAACCCCACATTCTATATAAAGACCTCATTTTTTTAGATAACAAATGTAAAAACAAAGCATTAAAGAAAACCAAAACTATTTAAGGTTTGGACAATACACATCATGTTCACATCATTTCGCCAATGCACAACGATCTTTATGAGTTTCTTTCTCAATTTGAAACAACCCAGATCAAGGAACTGAACTAAACCCACATCTCAAAAGCTTTAAATCAAATTAATCTGTAATGAAGCAGAAAAACTAAACATATTTCAACTATTTCCCGTGAACAACTTCATTGTATAACAGTTGGGACTTCATTAAATCATCAGAAAATCTCACTAAATCTCATTGTATGCCTTGCTCCGACAGAAACAGAGACAAGCAAACTATTAGTAATAAAACCATTTATCAGTTCTCAAAGACACCGTTACACTAAGCATATTAACATAGATGTATTAAGAATTATAACATTGCAGAAGACGTAGCATTGAACTCTAAAATTCTAGATTAAATTGGAATAATTCATTTTTATAGTCGGATAATAGACCATTTGAAACGGATGCATTGGCTCCTTCAGTGCGTAGACAGTATTTTGCAAATAGAATCAAACTCTATGCATAGAAATATAATAAGTAAATATTAGTTGAATGTCGAATTTTTGTGAGTGTGGATTCTTCTGCAATATATTTAACTTCAAGGATTAACACTAAAATTGTCAAAAGATCGACACATGCAGGGGAGAAGGGGATCCTAATTCTTCAGAAATAAAGTTAGGGTTCGGTGAGGAGCAGAACTCACTAGAGATTCCAGGCTCGCAGATTGGCGGAGCTTGGCTTCGAGGTCAGGGTTGCCTGAGCTAGTGAGTTGCATAACGCAGAAGCCTATAACCCCCGGAACGATGCCGCACACCGTGGCGAATGCGAAGAAAGAGGGCTTCGCGACTGATGGTATTTCTTTGATTAATTCAAATTGTGTAGATGTTTTTTGGGGTAAATTGGAACAATGGTTAAGGTCATTTGGGTCTGGGCAATGTTCCAGTGGTAAGCTACGGTGAAGTTGCGGCCGGAGGTGGCAGTTCTTGTGATTTTCAGATTTTCGGGTGGGCACTTTGTGTTTCGATTCCGGGCAGATTACTTGGAATTAGAAGGTGATCTTTTGGTGTGAATTGAAGAGGAGATTAGAGGCTTCCACCGGCACCAATGTCCGGCGGTTTGGGTGGCCAGAAAAAAAAAGCTAAAATCACCATAAGTGGAGAGAACTACTGAAACTTTACCTTTTTTAATGATTTAGATGGGTTGGGGGGATTTTTTGCAACGTTGTGAAACGATAAAAATAATAATAATAAGAAATTTGAGAAAACCTTTTTTCGTAACGTTTTTAAAACGTTGCGAAATCAACTTTTTAAACGTCGCGAAAGATGCTTTTCGCAACGTTTAAAAAACGTTGCGAAAAGTTTTATTTTTCGCAACGTTTAAAAAACGCTGCAAAAAATAAAAAATTTTGCAACACTTAAAAAACGTTGCGAAAAGACAATATTAGCAACATTTACTAAAAAAATGTTGCAAAAGCTCAATTTTGTTAAATAATGGCAACATTCACGTATTAAAATGTTGAGATAGATCATTTTAGCAACATTTAACTACCAAATGTTGTTTTTTATGTGTTGTAAATGGTGTTTTTTGGTGTAGTGAAAGTTTGAATGACCTCTTGATTACAAAACCAACGAACCTTGATTTGCGAACGTCACAAATGATGCTTAATCCTTTGATAAGTTCTAAGGGTTGAAAGCCACAAATATAATAATTTTTGATAAGTTTGGTACACGTTCAATCAAGAACAAAAAAGAAGGGAAATCTCATTTAATTCATAATATCAAAAAAAGGTTCTTATTTTACAATGAAATAAAGTTTTCTAGTATCTAGGAAAATATAGAAAAATGAAAATATAAATCAAAGATTACAAGAATCTTACCTAAACTAAAATTCTAACAAAATAAGGAAACTCTAAAAAATTAAAATTCTCGCCAAATTGTTCTCGGCATGTTTCTGTACGATCACAAGCCCAAAAGTATCATGAGCTCGTATAGCCTTGTTTAAAATTTTTATGCCATTTTCGAATTGTACTTATAGGCAAAAATCCGACTACCGAGCTGAAATTTATGCTCGTTTTCATCCACATTGCTTGTTTTCTTTCCAAATATCTTTCAAACCTTGAATCCAACTCATTACTCCACCACCTGGATCAAATGAAATTTGTTTTCCTTCCATGACATAGGATCAATACACAGTACTCATCCATTTTGTAGGTTTGAATGTATTGCAGTACAAACACAATCACCCATAGATGTTGTATGAACTCCCATGTACATCGATCTACCTGAAAGAAAGAATTAAGCAAAACACGGTTGAATTTGTTAGTTTCTCCCTCAATAAGATATAGGTCCTCTTACTCATAATGCATCGTCTCTACCATATCGCGCTTAACAATGGAACTCTGCTCTTCATTCCTAGAATATTTTCAACAATTTGCTTAACACATTTTTCTATTATTTTCTCACTCTTTTGTTGAACCATCTCTACAATTTTTGTACTAGCCTGCTCCTGCTCCGACTCATTAATTGTTTCACTCTCCCAAATATCAACTGCATTTTTCAATCCATCATCCTCCATCTCAACTTCCCTATTTTTGGACTCCTCCTACAATTCAACTCGGGTGTTCTCCTTATGAGTGGTCATCTCCCTCTCTTGCTTTTTCCATTCTGCCTTATATCTCACCTTCCATCGGTCTGCAAATAATTATTCTAATGTCAACTCAGCCAAAGTGATGTTTACCCTGTCTTAAAGAAACCTATACATGTTCCTCTTCATATCATAAATATCATTCATCTCATACCTTCAAGGTCTCCCAAACAAGATATAAAAAGATTTTAATGGAACTATATCACATCAAACTTCATCACTATATCTCCCAATGATGACATTCAATAAAGCCCGCTTGGTCACATCTACATTCCCACACTCCTTCAACCAAGTCATCTTATAAGACCTAGGGTGTTGTTGCAAAGGTAATCTCAATTTTTCCACCATCGTGATACTAACCAAGTCTGATGTGTACTCCTTATCAATAACCAAACTATATACCGTATTACCCAAAAAACATTGAGTATGAAAAATAAATCCACAATCATCATCCATCCTTTATGTAGGTGTAATCAAGAAGACTCAAGAAAAAAATTTGACAATTGGATGAGTGATATTTAAATTCAAGAAAGTGGTTCTTGAATTTTTAGATTGGAATGAAAATAAATGGATTTTGGATAGATAATATGATAGTGTTAACTTCCCAAATAAATCAAGTAAAAAAAATAATTTTAATAGTAACGACGTGAATAGTACCAGTGAACAATTTTGTTTTTTGTAAGCTCGAAAATTAGTTACGATATCAACGAAACAAACAAAAGTTGATTTGGATGCAAGATTAACTCCAAAAACAACTTTGACTTTTTTTTTTTTTTTGAAATTGTTTAGATTAGACTTAAAATCTACGACAGACACGAAGAACAAAAACAAAAGACTCAAAATAACAAAAACGAAAGAACTTGAATCTGGATCCCAAATTTTGATACCAAATGACGCGAACTCGAGTACGGGATCAATGTGGAAATTGCAAAATTAATTAAAAATGTCGGGAATGCCCAAATTCAGGTTGTAAACGGTAGAATCTCGACCCGCAAATTATAGAACCAAACAACCAAACAAAGTAAAGTTTGAATGACCTTTTTATTATAAAACCAACGAACCTCGATTTGTGAACGCCATAAAGGGTGCCTAATCCTTTGAAAAGTTCTAAGGGTTGAATGCCACAAATATAACAATATTTGATAAGTTCGGTACATGTTCAATCAAGAACAAAAAAAGAGAAATCTCATTTAATTCATAATATCAAAAAAGGTTATTATGTTACAATGAAATAAAGTTTCCTATTTATATTAAATCTAGGAAAATATGGAAAAACAAAAATATCACTTAAAATTACAAGAATCTTACCAAAAATAAAATTCTAACAAAATAAGAAAACTCTAAAAAATTAAAATTCTTGCCAAATTGTTCTCGACATGTTTCTGTGCAATCGCAAGCCCAAAAATACCATGAGCTTGCATAGCCTTGTGCAGAATTTTTATACCATTTTCGGATTGTACTCATGCGCAAAAATTCGACAACTGAGCTGAAAGTTATGCCCGTTTTCATCCACGCTGCTGGTTTTCTATCTAAATATCTTTCAAACCTTGAATTCAACTCGTTTTTAGCTCCTGAGCCCTTCATGAAACTTGAACATTGGCTTGTCAACAACTTATTCGATTTGGACTCCAAAACTTGACCAAGTGATTGAATATCCCGGATCATATCTTCCCTCTATCTTCGAAAGGATTCGTCCCCGAATCCTTGCCTTGTGATTGCGTAAGGGATAACCAGTCTGCTACACAACTTATAACTGCACCACCTGGACCAAATGAAAAATTCTTCGTTCCATGGAATATGATCAATACATAGTACCCATCCATTTTGTAGGTATGGATGTATTGCAGCACAAACACAATCACCCATAGATGGTGTTGTATGAACTCCCACGTACATCGATCTACCTGAAAAAAGAATTAAGCAAAACACGGTTGATTTTGTTAACTTCCCCCTCAATAAGATATGGGTCCTCGTACTCATAATACATCATTTCCACCATATCATGCTTAACAATGGAACTTTGCTCTTCATTCCTCATAATATTTTCAAAAATTTGCTCAATACGTTCTTCTATTATTTTCTCACTCTCTTGCTGAACTATTTCTACAATTTTTATACCAGCCTACTTGTGCTCTGGCTTATTAATTGGTTCGCTCTCCCCAATATCAATTGCATTTTTCAATCCACCATCTCAACTTTCCTATTTTTGGACTCCTCCTACAATTTAACTCAAGTGTTCTCCTTAGGTATGGTCATCTCTCACTCTTGCTTTTTCCCGTTCTGCCTCATATCTCACATTTCATCGGTATATAAATGATTGTTCTAGTATCAACCCAGCTGAGTGATTTTTACCCCGTCTTGAAGAAACCTATACATGTTCATCTCCATATCATAAATATCATTCCTCTCATACCTCCAAGGTCTCCCAAAAATGATATGAAAAGATTTTAATGGAACTACATCACACCAAAATTCATCAATATATCTCCTAATGGTGACATTCAATAAAACCCACTTGGTCACATCTATCTTCCCACAATCCTTCAACCAAGTCATCCTATAAAACCTAGGGTGTTGTTGCAAAGGTGATCTTAATTTTTTCACCATCGTAATACTAACCAACTCTGATATGTACTCCTTATCAATAGTCAAAATGCATACCGTACTACCCACAAAACAATGAGTTTGAAAAATAAATCCTCAATCATCATCCATCTTTTACGTAGACGTAATCAAGAAGACTCAAAAAAAGAATTGGACAATTAGATGGGTGATATTTAAATTCAAGAAAGTGGTTCTTGAATTTTTGGATTGTAATGAAAATAAACAGATTTTGGACTTTGTATAGATAATATGATAGTGTCAACTTCCAAAATAAATCAAGTAAAAAATATTTTTTTAATAATGATGACGTGAATAGTATCAGTGAACAATTTTATTTTTTTGTAAACTCGAAAATTGACTACGATATCAACGAGACAAACAGAAGTTGATTTGGATGCAAAATTAGCTCCAAAAATAACTTTGACTCTTTTTTTTCTTGAAATTTTTGAGATTATAGACTCAAAATTTACGACGGACACGAAAAACAAAAATAAAAGACTCAAAAGAACAAAAAAGATAGAACCTGAATCTGGAGCCCAAGCTTTGATACCAAATGACGCGGACCTGGTTATGGGATCAGCGTAGAAATTGCGGAATTAAAAAAAATGTCGGGAAAGCCCAAATTCAGGTTGTAGACAGTAGAATCTCGACCCACAAATTATTGAACCAAGCAACAAAAAACAAAGTTTGAATGACATATTGATTACAAAATCAACGAACCTTGATTTGTGAATGCCACAAAGGGTGTCTAATCATTTGATAAGTTCTACTAATTAAACGCCACAAGTATAATAATATTTGATATGTTCGGTACATGTTCAATCAAGAACAAAAAGAGAGAAATCTCATTTAATTCATAATATCAAAAAAAGGTTCTTATATTACAATGAAATAAAATTTCCTATTTATACTAAACCTAGAAGAATATGGAAAAATGAAAGCATCACTTAAAGATTACAAGAATCTTACCTAAACTAAAATTCTAACAAAATAAGAAAACTCTAAAAAATTAAAATTCTCGTCAAATTGTTCTCTGCATGTTTCTGTACGATCGCAAACCCAAAAGTACCATGAGCCTATGTAGCCTTGTACAGAATTTTTGTGCCATTTTTGGAATGTTTTCATGCGCAAAAATCCGACAACTGAACTGAAAGTTATGCCCGTTTTCATCCACGCTGCTCGTTTTCTTTCCAAATATCTTCCAAACCTTGAATCCAACTCGTTTTGGCTCCCAAGCCCTTCACAAAACTTGAACATTGGCTTGTCAACTTCTTCAATTTGGACTCAAAAACTCGACTAAGTGATTGCCTATCACGGATCATATCAGTAAATTTCTTTTCAAAAGGGAGTGAATTGAAAAGAGCATTGAATGAGAGGCAACAAATGATATTGTTGGTCTATAAGAAGTTATTCTTCAATCTTGAGGAACCTAACCTACCCCTCCCTAGTTTGGCTATCTCTTTATTGCAGGAATTTGAATATGTGTTTCAGAAGGACATGCCTAGTTGGTTACCACCCATTTGAAGCATTGAACATCAAATTGACTTCGTTTCTAGAGCTATCATTCCAAACTAACTAGTTTATCGAAGCAACCCTGAGGAGACAAAGGAAATTCAGAAGCAAGTGGAGGAATTGATGAGCAAGGGATACGTGAGGGAGAGTATGGATCCATGTGCCATTTCAGTATTACTTGTGCTAAAGAAGGATGAAACTTGAATGATGTGCGTGGACTACAGAGCCATCAAAAACATAACGGTAAGTATCATCATCCTATTCCTAGATTAGATAATATGTTGGATGAATTGCATTGTGCTTGTATGTTTGGTAAAATTGACCTTAAAAGTGGTTACCACCAAATTTGAATGAGGAAAGGTGATGAGTGGAAAACCGCTTTTAAAACTAAATATGGATTGTATGAATGTTAGTAATGCCATTTGGACTCACTAATGCGCCAAGTACTTTTATACGATTGATGAATCATGTCTTACGTGCTTTTATAAGTAAATTTGTTGTTCTGTATTTTGATGACATTTTAGTATATAGCAAAGACCTTACTGAGCATGTAGAACATCTTAAAAGTGTACTTGTAGTTTTAAGAAATGAACAACTTTATGCTAATTTTAAGAAATGTACATTTTGCATGGAAAATGTTGTTTTCTTAGGATTTGTAGTGGGTGCTAGTGGGGTAGAAGTAGATGAGGAAAAAATAAAAGCTATTAAAGAATGGCCCACACTTAAAAGCATAACTAAAATTAGGAGTTTTCATGGATTGACTAATTTTTATAAGCGTTTTGTGAAAGATTTTAGCACAATTACTACACCACTTACAGAGATAGTTAAGAAGAGTGTGGGATTTCATTGGGGGTGATGACCAATAGCATGCATTCAATACAATTAAGGATAAGTTGTGTAAGGCACCGATTTTAGCACTTCCTAACTTTGATAAAACTTTCGAGATTGAATGTGATGCGTCGGGAATAGGTATTGGTGATGTTTTGATGCAAAACGAAAGACCTATAGCCTATTTCAGTGAGAAGCTAAGTGGAGTAGCGCTCAATTATTCCACTCATGACAAGGAGTTATATTCACTTGTTCGGGCCTTGGAGATATAACAGCACTACCTATGACCTAAGGAGTTGGTGATATACATGGACCATGAATCATTGAAGCATTTGCGAGGTCAACGTAAGCTAAACAAAATGCATGCAAAGATGGATGGAATTTGTAGAGACATTTCTTTATGTCATCTAGTACAAGTAAGGTAAGAAAAATGTGGTAGCGGATGCATTATCTCGTAGGTATATGTTACTAATTTCTCTTAGTTCTAAATTACTTGGTTTTGAGCCTATTAAGGACATATATGTTAGTGATTTAGATTTGTCAAATATTTATGCATCATTTAATAAAGGGGCTGTAGATAAGTCCTTTAAGCGGGATGGATATTTGTTTTGGGAAAATAAGTTGTGCGTTCCTAATTGTTCGATGTGAGAGTTTTTAGTAAGGGAAACGCATAGTGGTGGATTGATGGGACACTTTGGGGTTAAAAAGACTTAAGAAATGTAGGGGGGCATTTTTATTGGCTTAAAATGAAAAGTGATGTTGAAAGAGGTTGTAGTCGATGCATAACTTGTAAGCAGACTAAATCTAAGGTTTTACCTCAAGGTCTATACACACCGTTACCTATTCCTAGTAAATCATGGGTTGATATTTCAATGAATTTTGTTTTGGGTTTACCTAGGACTGAGAAGGGACGAGATTCAATATTTGTGGTGGTAGATAGATTCAGTAAGATGGCACATTTCATAGCATGTCATAAGATCAATGATGCCACTAACATTGCTGATTTATTCTTTAAAGAAAGTGTGTTTACATGGAGTACCTAAGAGCATAGTATATGATCGGGATGTGAAATTCTTAAGTCATTCTTGGAGAGTTTTGTGGGGTAATTTAGGCACTAAGCTTATGTTTTCAACAACTTGTCATCTACAAATCGATGGTTAGACTGAAGTAGTGAATAGGACCGTGACATAATTATTACGCAATGTAGTCAATAAGAACTTGAAGAGTTGGGAAAAGTGTTTATCGTTCATAGAGTTTGCATACAATAGGACCATGCATTCTAGTACTTCGTTTTCGCCATTTGAAATTGTTTATGGTTTTAATCCACTAACACATTTGGATTTAATACATTTACTTGTGAATTAACGAGGTAGCTTAGATGGTAAAAGAAAGATCGAGTTGGTGAAATCGCTTCATGAAAAGGTAAATGGACGAATTGAAAACAAAAATAAACATTTCACATTGCAAGCAAATAAGGGTTGGAAAAACGTGACATTCGAACTAGGAGATTGAGTTTAGGTACACTTCAGAAATGAACGTTTTCCAGAAAAAAGGAAATCATAGTTGTTAGCCCAAGAATAACTAACCAAGAGGGGGGTGAATTGGTTTTCAAAACTTTTTCGACACTTAGTCTCAAAATAATTCAACACACAAGATATAATTGCAAAGTATAATACAATAAGTAAATATGCAAATATGTTATCTTAATTCAAGTATGATATTGCACAATGTAAATAGAAATTTCAAGTAAAGTGCAATAATGTAAAGATAACAAACCGATTTAATGGGGTTCGATCCAATGCAATGATCTACGTCCCCGTTACCAAGCTCTCCGTCACGAGCAAGGCCAATTTGTATTATAATGGTAACTTACAACAAGGAGTACCGATCCTTTACAACGTTGAGCTTTTCGGGACCTCAACACGACCCACACTACCGAGCTTTACGGGACCTCGATATGACCCACACGATGACTTACAACAAGGCGCACCAAACCTTATACAACGTTGATCTTTAAGGGACTACAACGACCCACAATTCAAATGAATTTTACAATATAAATCTTCTCTTCTTATCGAATGATAAAATCAAGGTTGAGTACAAGAAGAAAAAGAGGCAAACACTTTAATAGATAGCAAATGAATTAAGCTCAAGTGTTGATGTTGTAAACTTTGATAAAAGATGGATGATGAAATAGTTTGTATTGTTATCAAAGTTTTCAACCAATAATCTCTCTTAACAAAATAACACAAGTTAAGTATGAAGAGAGATTTACACTTCAATACAAGTGTTGGTAAAGAAAACTTTTATCAAGATAGAAAATAGATGAGTTTCGAAAGTTTTCTTGCAAAGTTGATTTCTTGATGAAATAGATAAACCAAGTTTGGATCAATTAAGAAATTCTTGTAATAGATGAATTGAAAGATAAATCAATGTAAGCTCAATAGATTTTCAACCAAAAACTCTCTCAAAATATCTCTAATAAGTGTTAGAATTGAATGGAAGAGAGTTGGTATTTATAGCAGTTGCAAAACGTCAAGGTCTCTGTCCATCCGGACGACCAACCGGACGTCCGATTCAGAACCGAATGACCAACTTCCCGTTAGAGTTGCTTTTGTCAGAACGGTCAAAAAAGTGACCGTTGAGATGAACCGGACGTCCGGTTCATCCATCCGGACGTCCGGATGGACAGACGCCTTATCCGGACAGCTTTCCGTATTTTGCTCATATCTTTTTCTCCTGATATCCGATTAAGGTGATTCAAAATGGGTTGGAAAGATAACTCAAAGGGCTACAACTTTGATTCATAAATTATCTTCAAATTAGATCATCTTCCATGTCAAAAATCTATTTCAATATGAGACTGAAAACCGGAGTATAACTTTTTGATTGAAAGTTGAAGTGTGATCTTTTGAGGGACGTTTGAAAATGATTTTTCAAGGTTTTTGATATATTACAAATGTTCATTTTTCCAAGATCATTCTCATGTCAAAATAATTTATGCAAGTGATGAATTTATGAGAAATACTTGAGCTTTATGCACTTGCTAAACATTGACGAGTTCTACCTTTATATATATAAATGAGGTTCGATAAATAACTCTATCTTCAATGTTATTGATCTCTTCGAGCCTCTCTTTGACTTGTATCTCGAATGATTTGTCTTGAATGCTTGTTTAACCTTCACTTGTACTTCATTTGAGTGTGAATAATAATATTTATAACTTTGAAAGCTTAAACACTCAATTCAATTTGTTAGTAAACAAGATAGGCTTGTTTGTTATAATCAAAACATTAAGGTCATGATCAACCATAGGTCAACAATAGTTACAACCACGAGGAGATGGTCCATTTCAAGTTTTTGAGAAGATTAATAACAATGCATACAAGTTGGATCTTTCAGGTGAGTATAATGTTTCGGCAACTTTTAATGTGTCGATCTCTTTCTTTTCGATGCAGGTACAGATTCGAGGACGAATCTTTTTGAAGAATGAGATGATATGATCCAGAAGTCGAGCTCAACGAAATCGAGTCCATGGCAAGACCCGTTGATTATCAAATGAGGTCCAATGACACGTTCGAGATCAAAGCGGGAGAAAGAGGCGATGGAATTACTTGTGCAATCAACGATGGATAACATCATGATCTACACGGGAGATAAGTTTCATGTTGAGGTCGAGGTTGAAAATCCAATGGATCACGTTGATTGAAGTAAGAGAAAAAGAGGTTGAAATTCTTAACTATGCCACCGCATAGTTGATTTAGCATTGCGATCGTATAGGCATCAACCGAAACCAAATGGAGGCAAAATTGTTCTTCCATTCGATTGCCTCCAAAAGAACTATACGATCGCATAGATCAAACTTTGGACATATTTTCCTTTTTTCGCAAGTTTCCTTATTACACTAGAATTCTATTTTTATTGCGATATTTGTAATCGTTTTGAGTTATTTTCGATTCTAACTAGAATCTAGGGTTTTCCTATAAATACGTAGTTATTTTTTATAGTAAGAACATTTTGACAATTTGAGATTGTTATACAATTAAGAGGCATTGTGCTTTCAACAATTGTTATTCATTGAACACCATGAACTTATCAAGTTAATTCTTTTGGCGTTCAACATCGGGTGCGGATCAACGTGTTGTGTAATCAAGAGATTATTCAAACACTGTTTTTGTTTGGTTACTTGATTCATTAATTCTTAGTTCAAACTCAAAATCGAAATTATTCTTTGGGCTTTCTTGGTATCTTCAATCTCGTTGTGGGTAGCATAGTGTTCGTTGCTACATGGTTCTCATCACAACACAACCACCACCACCTCCTCAAATTCACCAACTCCTCCATCTTTACCACACCACAATCGCCATTTCATCCTCCACCTCCACATCCACATCCATCTCCAACCAACCACCTTTACTTTTTTCACACAAATGAATATAAATTTGCAGAGGTTTCATACCAACAAAATCTTTAAACCTGCCACCAACACTAGTATCTTCAATACACTTCAAATCCCCCCAACTCTGGCCACTGCCAAAATCAGAAGAGAAACAAAGAAAATATTAACTATCTTCGATTGTGAGAGCCTTCAATTGTCATCTACAGCTCCAAACCATAATTAATATATCTCTGTCATCATATACAGGTTCTAAATAACCTACATCTTCAATTCGGCCTCCACTGTCGGTCTCCACCTTCATCTTTCCAACCATCGGCGGTCGAATTGAACATTTAGTGGTTGGCGCAGTAGTGATTTGGGATGGGTTGGTTTTGTGATTTGTTGATTTAACCGCGGATATAGAAATGGAGGTTTAATTGTGGATGGCAATGAAGAGGGTAAAGTATAAGTTCAAGGTAAAGTTACTTTTGTATTAACTTCGATCAAATATTTGAATTTGATCCAATAGTCAAATTATGGAATAAATAGAATAACTTGTTCTACTCATCGAGTAGATTATTGTGGTATATTTGGAATAACAAATCCAATTCCGCATGAATGAGAAATTACAGTCCAAAGTTGGAAGAAAAGAGAGGAAAACTGGCTAGAAAATTGTTCAACTCCGCCGCTCGCCTAACACTCAAGCAGTGTGGCTGTCACTCGAGCAATAAGCTAGCGAAGGTGAGCGATAGAATTTTTATTTCTGATGCTCGAGTAACATAAAGGCAAAGGCGAGTGACAGTAAAAGTTGTGAACCTTAGCAAAAGTTACTGAGTTCTGAGGCGTGTCTATTCACTCACAACATTTCCTTTTATGAATAAGACCATTGGATTGTCTATTACTTCATTCCAATGATATGTAATCATAACATAACATTAAATTCATCTTTTCCTAACCAAGACTCTACATAAAAATGATAACTCAATAATAGCTAACCAAGAGGTGGTGAATTGGTTTTTAAAACTTTTTCAAAAAATTAATCTAAAATCAAACACGTAATAGCTAGATAGATTAATTCAAATAATAAACATGAATATTAAAGAAATAAGTAGAGAGTGATAGAGAATACAAACGATATAATTATGGATGTTTGATTCAACGCAATGATCTACGTCCCTCATTACCAAACTCTCCGTTACGAGTAAGGCCAATTTCACTATATTGATTGACTTGTGGTGCAATCCAATCCTTTACAAAACTTCCAGTGACTTACAAATAAGGAGCACCTATCCTTTTACAGGGTTGAGCTTTATTGGACATCAACACGACCCACAAGTATAAAGAAAATATATTATACAAATTGAAACTTCTCTCTTAATAAATGATATGATCACAATTTAGTACTAAGAGAGAAATATGCTAACACTTTAATAAATAATAATGAATAAAGTTTAAGTGTTAGGTGCAGAATAATTTTTAAAAGTTAATTTGATCAAAAGTTTTTCAAGACTAAAATGATTTGATAATAAGGGTGTATTTGATGGATATTATTGAAGAAAAAATGTATTTTAAATAGTGATATGAAGGGAAAATATGTGGTTAAAAAGTAAGGAAAATTTATTAATGTGATGGAAAATATTATTTTATTGAAGAATGTGTAGTTGAAAATTAGTTTTAAAAGAATGTATACCAAACATGGGCTAAATGATATGAGAAATTAATGCAATTTTGATCAAAAGAATCTCACTTGAATGCTCTTGAATGTCTAGAATGATTGTAACGTGATGTGGTATTTATAGCATTCAAAACGTCAAAAAGCTCTGCTCAACCGAACTACCCCTACCTGACGTCAGTTACTGACCAGATGACTGAAAATAGCCATCATACGTCATAAATCCGAAGGGTAAGAAATTTGTCCATTGAAGCCATCAGTCATCCGCCAGACCAGAATTTTCTGGTTTTTCTCTTTTCTTGATTATCTAAGCAAGTGTAAATACTTTAGGGATATATTCACTTACTTTTTCAATATAAATGTCATTGGTAAAGAATTTTAAAGTCAAGTGAGGATTTTTATCATATCGAAAATATTTTTTCATGCTAGCATTTTTGTTCTCGTGCATAAAAATTTAACCTACGAGCTTAAAGTGATTCATTGCTAAGAATTAAAGTATTTTACCTTTACATATGGATTCAAATCATATAAGATTGATATCTACGATTGATTTGGCGTGAGTGCACGATTTGTTGCTTGATTTTGAATTTGGCACAAGTGCTTTTCATCAAGTTCGTAACATGTAACAATGAAAACTCGAAAATAAATGTTAGAAATAAGAATAATTTGTTTGTTATAATCAAAACTCGAAATCAATCATAGGTCACAAAAAAACCCGTTTTACATTTCATTCTAAAAAGAGTACAAAACCCAAATTTTAATTCATTGTTCTTGTGTTTTGGAGTGCTACAAACACAAGAAGATAATCATTGTATCTTGGGATTTGATTGATATTATCCGTAAGAACCGTTGCAGGTAAAAAATGATTTAATGACAAAAAGTTCAACTCTTGCCTCGAATTTGCATCCATTTCACTTGGCATTACTTTGCATTCTTTTTTTTTTTTTTTTGTGTTTTATTACTCATTCCTTGTCGTTACTTTGTTCAATTTTTTGTAAGGTTGGTAAGTTTGATTTGGTCTTAAAGTCATCACTCAAATTCATTACTTATCAACAGTAAATAGATAGATCTGCGTGTGGATGGAGATGAAGGTAGAGGTGGCAATGTCGGAGATGAAGGTAGCGGTGATGGTGCCCAGAAGAAGGTGGCATGGCCGTGCCGAGCGGCATACACCCCATGGGTTTGTGAAAATTTTGGTTATGTTGTGGAAGTGGTGGTTTGATTGTGGGTTAGAAAATGAATTAAGGTTGGGGTGGAGTTAAGATACACCTGATTTGTGAAAGAATAATTCTATCTGATTATTGAAATAAAAAATTGAAAAAGGTGTAGGTGTAATTTTCTCAAATAAGCCTTTGTTTGTCTATTAAAAAAAGAAATTGGGGGAAATTATATTTTAAATTATGATTTTTTGGAGAACGTATGGTAAAAAATAGGAGAGAGTTTCATATTTACTTGTAGAATATTTTATTATGTGAATATATGGTTAAAAATAAGTATGAAAAATAAAGAATTTTGTTTTAATGGGAGTCAAATAGGGGCTAAATGAGAAACACTCAAGTATCTTAAATATTTCAAAGGAAACAATACATAACTCCTAATTTTAAAGATCACATTTCATAAATAATAAACTCGTTAAAATATTTCAAAAATCAGGTGGTAAATAAATTTATTAAATATTAAAATGCAATATAATATACATTAATTATTGCTACCAATGCCACCTCACCTTCCCCATCATATCACCCTTGACCCCACTACACCACTTTCACTCCACCTCTCCATCGAGATAGCCATCAGCTCCGGCGGTCGCTCTGACAACTATTCCAACGATCTGGCTGCCGCTTCGACGATTGTTCCGGCGATCACTCTGGCTGCCACTCCGGTGACTTAAAAATTTTCAGAAAATTAAAAATTGGAAATCACGTCCCACCCTATGGGTCTACCTACCGCCACCGTCATTCGCTGATACATGTCATCAGTGACTAATTGTGACGAAATTTGTATTCAATGTGACTAACTATGACCAAATTTGTATTTAGTGTGACTGTCTGTGACTAGGTCAATCTCAAGTCACAATCGGTTACAATCAACACAAATTGGTCACAAACAGTCACAACAAACACATATTTGATCGCATAGGGTCACCACAAATAACCAAGGGCATCGAATGAAATTGCACCTTTTGTATCGTCAATGCTTCCTACAACCCAAGTCATACCTCCTCCAAAATTTAGAATGGAATGGATATTAGGTTGCACCCTACTTAACATCAGAGAGGAGCTTACCTACACTCCCATCATTTTCCATGAACGAGTTACCAACTTATATGAACTTCCCAATTCAACATCAACAGGAGATGGATTAACCGTGACCAACTTTGTTTTTGGTGTGACTCATTGTGATCAAATTTGTATTGAATGTGACTGTCTGTGAACAAGATAAATCTCAAGTCACAACCGATCACAATCAACACAAAATTGATCACAGACAACCACGATGACCACCAGCATACCGCACAACCGCCACCACATGAAGATCCCATGCTCGTAGCTGCAACCAGCATACCATACCACCGCATATAACACCAGTTACCATCGCCAAAACACTACCATAACACCCCACATCACTGCACAGCACCCACTACACATCGCACTCACTACTGTAGCCACCATACCACACACAACACCTACTACAAACCATCGTACCCAACCACTAGACAAAGCACCGCACACCACCACGCCTAACCTCAACGGAACCCAACCACCACTAAGCACCATCATACCCAACCACCGCATTACAAAAATGATTAATGGATCGCACCATGTGCAGCGAAGATGAACATCCGCGCACGGACTGACACTACAGCGGCGATGAACTACTGCTGCGCTGTGAACCATAGCCAACATCAGTCGACGCAGCGTCGCCCAGTTTATAGCCGCCAGCATCGTCGGTGTGATATACCACCACAACCACTGGGAGTCACTAGTTTTCACAACATCCCCCCACCCCCACCATCTCCGGCACCATAGAGAGAGACGGGAAAAAGGGTTACATTATAGCCCCTCTCTAGCAACTATGTACCGCCACCATTGTAACCACACTAGCATTTCACACCACTACCACCACCTCCACCTCCAACCTTATCACATCTGGAGAAGACGGTATGAAGAAGATTTGGGTCGGAAGAAGACAACGATTAGATCTATAGAGAATGTGCTGTTGTATGGAGAGAGAATTTTATTTTATTTTATTTTTTAAGAAAAAGAATTGAAAGAATGGGAAAGAAGAAGACGCATATGGAATGAAGATATTTACTTGGGTGGTATAGGTGTGGGGTGGGTGTTAGAGAGAGAAAGCATTTAACGAATAGAAATGGGAAAAATGAAACATGTTAATATAGCTCATGTTTGAGCCACATTCTTTCTCCTTTTTTCCATTCCTTTTTTTACCGTACTCATTTTCAACTACACATTCTTCAAATAAAATAATATTACACACAAATCTAACATGTTCATCACTTTTCCACCACACATTCTCTCGTCAATTACTATTCAAAAGTTAATTCTTCCTAAAAAAAATGGGGGCCAAACACCCACAAAATATATACTTTATATATAATAATAATTTATTTAGTGCCTGATTTTTGAATAAAATTTTTAGTAATCTGATTTTTGATAATGAAATGTTAAATCCATGTTGTCGTGTAATTTTCTCTATTCCAAAAGTATTTTGGGTATGGGCGTCAAAGTGAATCCATATTGTTAACTTGGATCCATTTGACTTAAAGTTGTGTCTTTCTAGTGGACATAGTATATCCCCGTCCAATTTCTAGCCAAGTTTTATAATGGATTCGATCCAATTTAGTCTTAACCCATTCACATAATGAACTTCTCCAAGTTAATGCACAGGAATTGAATTGAAGTAGCCTATTGCCCCTGAAACGATGCAAAGCACTTTCACAGTTTCCTTCTGAAATATATTTAGCCTTCGTCTAAGAAGAATCTATAGACTATAAACGGATTAGTTTATATATTTAGAAATGAGTAGCGGGCGGTACTTGTAGGCCATTGAAATTTGTCATCGAAAACAAATTTTGACCATTTATAAGTAATTTATGAATTATAAAAAGGGATGCTAATTGTTTGTTAATTGGGTGTTAGACACTTTATATTGTTTAAAATTTGAGAAGGAACAAACATTTTTCAATAACAACTCCAAGTTCAGTTAAAGTTACTTGTACACATATTTTCAAAAGTACGTCTTTATTGAGAATAAGACTTAATTTGTTTTAATCAAGGTTCTATATATATTTCGACCACTAATATTAAGAGTTGAGCGACCAAATTATGAAAAATGAAACACAAATACAAAAAGTCAAAATTAATTTTAATATACGTTTTTATTGAGGATAAAATTTAGTTTGTTAGTGATGCTAGATTTATACTTCTACCAGTACCATTAAGAGAACCATATTATGAAAATGCAAATACAAGAAGTTCATACCGAACAACAACAAAAAGCTAATTGTGAGCACAATTTCACAAATTAGGTCCATGTTTGTCTTAGATAAAAATCAAATTTTTAGTAAATTTTAATAAAAATGTATAGTTGAAAAGTTGTGAATCTTGTAGAATGTGATGAAAATTAATTGTGGATTTTAATTATATTTTTAGCTAAACCAACCCTGAGCAAAAGGGCCTCCCCGTATAAGGAGTCTTCCTCCATTGTGAGATCGTCCAAAGATTGAAGGAAAAAAAAAAAAAAAGTAAACGGACATTAATGAAGCTAATTATTTCAGTCCAAATTGTTGATTCAAATGTCTAGTCTCCATTTATGGTGGTTTGAACACACACACACTTTGTCCACTTGCATAAACAATGTATTTTGTTTGTGTTTTTAATAAGAATTAAATTAGTTACACCATGTTTGATACACATTCTTCTAAAAGTACATATTTATTTCTTATTTTTAACCACATTATTCAATAAAATAATATCACAAGCAAATAAAAAAAAATTCTTATTTTTTAATCACATATCTCCTATCAAATTACTATTTAAATGCATTTTTGAGATAATAATGTGCATCAAATAGAGTGTTAGTTCATACAAGTCTGACATTCGATGATGTGTGAAAACTGACCTTTGACTTGAATAAGTGTTATTTAAATCAGTGGTCAAACTAGTTGCCACATCATGGGATGTCAACCAAGATATACACGTAGCATGATTATTTTAATAAATTGATAAGGAAGGAAGAATTATTCTACTTTGCTAGAGGGTTTTTGACATCCTCATTGATAGATGTGTAGGTGGATGGAAATAATTGGATGTGAATGATGGCCATGGTTAAATAGTTCAAACACGTAATGTTATGTTAACCTATTTGTCAATGAGATGGGCAATGTAGCATGACTCAGGAAAGAAAGTGTACTTTGTTACCTGGGTACACACCGCGTGTATTATAATATCAATTTAGGTGACACTAAATATCATTAAATGGATAACATAATTTAATTTTTAATTGTCGTATAATGTCATATAAATTGATACTATCTAACATTATTGTATCTAAAAGTTATGTCTCAAATGCATTCAGTAGGCTCGAACAAGTTTTTTTGGTTAAAAAAAGTTTCAGATTTCTTTATTAAAGTTTTAGGAAGCTCGTCTTTATTTAATTTTGAGATGATAATACCCCGTTTTTAGTCACAATTTTTCAATATTTCGTGAAGATTTTATGGGTCTTAAAGTCAAGTTTTGAAAAAAAAAAGGGATATTTTTCTTTTTTTGATCGGTAAAGAAAAGGGATATTACTTCTTTTCCTAAAGGGAATCACAATATCTTCTAGTGCCTAAACCAATCAACAAAAGAATAAGAAATTGTCTCTTTTTCCTCACAAGATTTTCCATGAAAAGCCAAACTCGGCACAACTTAAATTTTGCGTGCTTGAATCCTAGGCTCGTAGGTCGTGCAATTCTCGATTTAGGAAAAAAAAATTAAAATTAAAAGTAAGCTTCTACATGGGAGATGCCAATGCTTAGGTTACTTACATGATGCCACATCAGGCCATCTCAACCCGCTTGAAATCACTGACAAGTAAGTTATTTAATTCACGATTAATGATGAGAGCACTGAGCTTTAAAAAAAAAAAAAAAAAAAGAGCTAATTACAATAACCAATTGGAAATAATCTAAAGTTTGGTTAATTAAAATGATCATTGACATTTTCGAAAGGAAAGTGCTACAAATTACATAATTGAATGGTTTTTAATTGTCTTTAACAACCCGCAGGAGTTAAATGCAAATGTGCATAAATTCAGTGGACTGCTTTGCCAAAAGTGCTAAAACTGAGGAGATAAGTTGCCCATAAATAAAAAAAAAAAGGAGACAAGTTGGTAGCAAAGAGGTAGTCAGCATTAGTTGCTCTTTATATATTTTTAACGAATAAAATATCAAATTTTGTTACTTTGGGAATGTGCAAAGTGCCAAAATTTAATTTAGTTTATAATTTGGACAAGCTTTTTAACTTTTCAAGAAAATGAGGGCATAAATCTTGAAAAGTAATTTTCTCTTTATGGTAGATCACATATTTATCAATTATTTAACTTGATTTGTTTACACTTGTAGCTACAAAGTAAATAAATAAGGACACAAGTGGGGGAAAAAAAAAAAAAAACTTAAAACAGGAATTGAATATGCTGCTGATTTCAATCCTTCATGTACAATCGTGTTACATGCACATAATATATTTATATAATAATTTACACACATGATGTGACAAAATATGATTGAGTCAGAATTTCTTCAACCAAATTTAAAAAAAAAAAAAAAAAAAACTTAACTGCTCTATTTTTGACACGTCATATGTATACGAACTATTATGTAATTGTTTATGTACAAGTAACGTTATTCATATACATAACATACTTATTTTCTGAGAAAAAAATAAATTACAATTGCAATGACCTATAAGGTTGACATGTAAGAGAGTAAAAATATCTGTTTTTGTAACATTAGTCATATTTATTTTTTGAACAAAGATGTGATATATTATTATTATTATTAGTTGAGGTGAAACTTATACATGTTTCACCTATTTTTTTTTTCCCCCTTTTACTCCTTTTGACTTTAAAAATATTCCTTAAATTGAAAGACTGTTCAAAGATAAAACAGCAACATAAGAATATGGCAAAACTTTTTTAGATACAAACACAAAAATAGTCATATATCATTAATATTTTTATTAATTATATATGACATTATTAAGACCCCATAACAAAGAAACTCCGTAAAAGTAAGGAATCAAAGAAAAAACAAAACTAAAGTTAGATGTGATACTAAGATTTATTTATGTCTTTTACTTCAAATAACGATATTTTGCTCCATTCAAAGTTCCATCGATAAATAAATCATTCAATTTGTACGTATTCACTTAAAGTTTCTATTAAATTATATTCCTATTTTTTTTATTACATATAATAGACTCCATTTAATAAAACTTGAACTTAGATCACAAATTTACTTACTTTACAATTCTCATCTATTTAAATTTTATATGTTATTGAATTGTCAACATATTCATGCACTCGACCAAGGAAGAGAGAATAATAAATTAACCAGAAGACCAATCAAGAATTATATACTATACCAGGAATATAATAATCCATCTTGTGCTTTCATTCTTGTAAGACATTCAATTTTTTATGTTCAAATTGCCAAATAATTTCCATTAAAATATGAAAAATTAGACACGGTTTAAGGCCAATCAATTTCCTCAAAGTGCCCAAATGAAATGAAATAAAAAAAAAAAAAAAAATTATACTAGTAAAGAGAAGAGACAGCTCATGTCCCTCATTACCAACCAAAAAATGGTCTAATCTAATGTCCCAACAAAGTCACAATAGACCCTATTACCCCACCGGCACAAGAAGCCAAATGATCCATTCTTGAAAATATTCATGTGGGGCAATATGCATAAACCATATAAAATACACCAAAAAAATATGAAATTCATAAAATTATACTAATGATTACATACTATTCGGTGCATATATGTAAATATTATCCAAATATTTAATTTTAGCATAAATAAAATTATAAAAGAGTCGGCGCTTGGATGGGAAGAAATAAATTATAGGCCTTGGATATTTTTATTACATTATGGTACCAAGTAGAAACAAAATGAGTTGACAGGCCAGAGGGTTTGAAAAGATTGACCTGTGTCATCTCCATCAAAGCAGAAAAATTTGGATACTCAGTCTCTTGTCCCATCTCATTGACAAAAAATTTCCATCGTTGACACCCTATAAAAATCAACAACTTCCACCGCATAAAAGTGAAACAAAAATTAATGGTGTTGATTTATGACTGCGATAAAAAGTATATAAATATCTCCATGAATTTCGAACAAACTTTTGCAAGCTAGTTTAATTAGCCCATTTCATGGAAATATTGTTCAATATATATATATATATATAAATATATCTATAGAGAGAGAGATAGAGGAATCGAAAGTGTAGTTGAGTTAATACTGATGATCATGGGAGTGATGGTACATTGAAGGGTCATGACGATTCATGGCATCTCTTTGGTTGTTATGGCTGCTATCTTCTCCTTCATTCAGTTTGCGTCCCATTTGGGCTGCGCCGAGATTCAAATACACCATTCTTGAATCAAGATTAAGATTCGCCATGTTTCCACTGCTTGTACTACTGCAGGCATGATCTTCAGTACTCATTGGTGGGTAAATAGAGGTGGAAGAAGGAGCACTTGCATTGCCCTCCTCGCGGGAAATTACCAAGGCAGCAGATTGAACAAGCTCCAGGCAAAGCCTCAACTTGTTTGGTTCGATGTGTGTGAGTCCGGGGACAGCTCCTTTGAAGAGAAAATCAGAAGTTAGGGTTCGAAGGACATCAAGGGGAGTGACACCATCCAAGGTTCGGACATTCGGGTCGGCATGGTGGTCGAGGAGGACCGCCACCATGTCCGGAGACACCATTTCAGCGGCAATGTGGAGTGGGGTTTTGCCTGCTGGGCCAGCGGGGTAGTTTACATCAGCTGCACCAAGTTCAAGCAATGCTTTTACCACTTCCCGGCTGCAATTCTCAACTGCATAGTGCAAGGCCAATGCATCGTCAAGATTAAGGCCTTCTCCCATTACCATAAGCTTAACAAGTTCCACATCAGAAGAGTCGAGGGCTCGTCTCATTCTGCGTATTTTCTGGTCTTCGAGA
>CM032626.1:24733528-24763654 GCA_019097785.1 Fraxinus excelsior | reverse complement strand
CCTCCCCTCTCCAAAAAAAACTAAATATTGCATTGTTCTCAATGCATAAACATGAATATAAAAGAAAAGAAGGGAAAGATATCACCTGAGCATGGTAATGAATCAGTAGAAACTTGAGGTATAAGAAGTCTGAAAGTACTCAAATGGATGGTGGTGTAAAGAAAGAAAATAAAACTATAACTAAAAATGTGGAATGAAAATAACCATAGATCAAATGCAAAAATTAAAAAAAATGGAAAGAACTTCCATTGGGTTGCCTCCCAAGAAGCGCCTTTGTTTATTGTCATTGGCTCGACCCAATGTTCCCCTTCTTAGTCCGCATCTAGCCAGTGCGAACCCAAGTTGCCTTGTAGTGCACTGAAACTCATTGGACATAACCATTGGTATGGCTCATCCGCCTCCATCTCGTACATGTGTAGGGTCACTAGGGAAAAATTCAAAATTTGGAGTGGGGGCATGTTCATTGACGATTGCGTCCAATTTATATAGTTCTAGAGTTTCTTTCGGTGGTCCAAGAAACATATCATCAACTACCTCCTGAGTAACTGTGTCAATCATGTATGTTTGGTGACACGCATCATCTTCCTTAGCCTGCCTAGTGACATGAAAGATGTTAATTCCTAAGGTCATATTCCCAAATGATAGCTTCATTAGACCATTCCTGCAATTTATAAGAGCATTAGTCATGGCAAGGAATGGTCTACCAATAATGATAGGAATTTTGGAATTAACATTTACATCCACTTTTAAGTTTAAAATCAAGAAATCAACAGGGTAGTAAAATTTATCGATTTGTACTAAGACATCCTCAACTACACCTCTTGGTCTTATGTAGGTTTCATCTTACCTAAACCTAATGAAAAGTAAATAGTATAAGGCATGATGTTAACACTGGTCCCTAGATCAAGAATGGCTTGTCCAATCTTATGGTTCCCGATTATGCACGAAATAGTATGACAACCAGGATCTTTATACTTTGGTGGGGTCCTTTGCTCAATCACAGCACTCACATGTTCAGTCAAGAAAGTAGTTTTCTTGACACGGTGTTTCCTTTTCACAGTGCACAAGTCTCTAAGGACTTTAGCATAGATAGGAACTTGTGAAATCACATGCAAGAGTGACAGATTGATTTTTACTTGCTTTAGGTGCTCTAAGATTTCAATATGATGGCCACCAGATTTCGAGGTAGACTTAAGAACTTGAGGGAAGGGCACTTTGACTGGATTCTTTACTACCTCCTCACTAAGGTTATTCTCATTTAACTCACTGGACTCAGTCTCGTTTTCCCGAGGTTTGAGAGTTGGTTCTAAGACCTTTCCTAAACGAGTGGTTATGGCATTCACTTCCTTAAAGTTAGGATCTCCTAATCCTGATGTTTGTGCCATGTGTTACCCCTTAAGATTTGGTTGAGCTTGAGCTGGAGATTTTCTACGTTTCCCTACAGCTAATGTATTGGTTAATTTAGACATATGACTCTTTATCTCCTTATTTTCCTCGACTATCTGGCTAATCATGGTCTCAAGCGATCGCATGGTACACTTCGAAGCCCGAATCTTCACTTTTCTTCTACGACTCAAACTCATTTGCTAAGATATCTTGCATGACGTTTCAACCCTAAATATATCCCAGAACACCCAAGAACGCCTCCATACATGATTTTACTCTAATTTTTGATCAAGAGACACATGGGGAACTAAAGATCTAGGTGAAGCTATGAAGGAACTCGGTTGGAATTGGTGATTTCATGTCATTTATTCATTTATTTTGATCTTTTCATTGTCAAACAATGATATAATTTAGATTTTCATTCTCTTGAATTTACATTGAATTCAATTTAACATTTACAAGATTTTTTATGGATTCAGTCGTGTTTTTTCTATTGTTTAATCAAACTATTTGTTGAGTTTTAATTTTAGTTATTTACTGTTGAGATTGATTTAGCAATTATTAAATCTTTCATAGATCCAATCATGCTTCTTCTATTGTTAGATTGAACTAGTTGTCGAATTTTAATCTCAATTTCACTTTATTGACGGATTAATTACTGCCATATGCTTGATGTACAAGGTCGATCTTTGATCTTATTTCAATAGAATTGAGTGAATAGGTCATAAATCTATATTCTAGTATTACATTTGTAAATTAAATTGATTTTCATGATATATCTTCTGTTTAGAGTGGCGAGATGAAAGCCTTTAATTGAGTTATAAAACTGAATAATTGATGTGAATGATTTGATCCAATTGAGGGAAATCTGACGCTTCACTGCTTCAAATTATTGATTTTAATTTCACTTTTCAACATTGAATCTTACTACACATTTAATAGAACAATTCATCACTTTTTTATCCTTTAAGTATTTCTCCATCTCCCTATGGATACGACATCTTAAAGTTGCACTACAACTACCGTATTATTCTTTGGGCGTAATCAAATTTTGGCAACGTTGCCGGGGAAACGGTACAAAATACACAAGGATCGACTGAAAATAGTGACATCGTTCCTTTACTTTCGTTTTTAGTTAGTTTAATTTTCGTTATTGTATTTTTCTTATTTTCACTTTTTTTCTTTTGTTTCATGAGTAGGTATCGAGGAGAGCGAGGAAGATCTGCTGACATACCTGATTTAGAGTTTGAATGTCTTTTTAACCCTACTTTTGATTCTGCATCTGTTAAAACTGACACTTCTTCACACAACACCATGTCTGATAGTGAGCATGATGTACCTTTTTGGACTTTACATGATTATCTTCATCACACACGCACATCCATACCATCATACATTATTTTTTCACCTAATATGTAGACGTATGGACCTTAAACTAAGAATGATTCAACTTCTTCCCACTGTTCATGGACTTGAAAATGAAAATTCATACGTGCATATTAGGGAATTTGAGGAGGTGGTCACAACTTTCAACAATCAACATGGTACATCGGATGCATTCAAGCTTAAAGTTTTCTCATTTTCATTTAAAGATAGAGCAAAAAGCTGGATGTATTTGTTGAGATCACGTTCAATTGGAACATGGGGTGAAATGATTCAAGTTTTCTTTAGCAAATATTGTCCCCATCATAAAACTAGTGCTTTGAAGAAACAAATTTCTTCATTCACTAAAAAAGACAGTGAAACCTTATACCAAGCATAAGAACGATACAAAAAGTTACAAGCTCTTTGCCCCCATCATGATTATGAGAGTTGACGAATAGTGAGTTGTTTTTATGAGGGACTAACATCTAGGGAGCGTCAATTTATTGAGATGATGTGTAACGATGAATTTTTACAAAAAGATCCTGACGAGGCTATAGAGTACTTAGATGACCTAACTGAGAAAGCTCACACCTGGACTGGCCCCAGTGCCACTGATAACACTAATAGGTCACAGCCCGTAGTAAATATTTCTAGTGCAGGAGTTTATCATCTTAGAGAAGAAAATAGTCTTAGAGCTAAGGTAAAAGCCCTAACTAAAGAACTTAAAAACCTTACGCACTAAGAACTCAAAGCCTACTCCTACCGTTGCTCGTGTTGAATCTTCTGGACCATGTTGTGTGTGTAGTGGAATTGATCATCCAGCACATCAGTGCTTTGCTCTAGCTGAGATGAAGAGGGTTTATGAGGAACACTGCAATGTCTTAGGCACGTATAACAAGCCTTATGCTCCATTTTCTGATATATATATATATATATATATATATATATATATATATATATATATATATATATATATAATCAGGGGTGGCGGAATCATCCTAACTTCAGTTGGAAATCTGAAAACCGCAACCTCCCCAGCCACCTAGAGTTTTTAATATACCATCATGCCAGCTCACAACTTCTAAGAACTCCTTAGAAGACACCCTACATGCATTCATTGAGGCACAAAGTAAAACCAATAAAACATTTGAGACTATGATTACCCAAATTGTTGAGGGAAATTAAGGAAATCAAAATCATATATCCAAATTAACTAGTGCCTTAACTGTAGTGGAATGGGGAAAATTTCCAGCTCAAGCTCAACCAAATCCTAAAGGGCAGCATATGGTACAAACCTTAGGATCTAATGAAAGTAATCTTAGGAAAGTAAATGCCATAACCACTAGATAGGGAAAGTCATAGAACCAATTTCCAAACCTAGAGAAACTGAAAAAGAATGTAGTGAGCTTGAAGAAAGCAACCCTAACGAGGAGGTAGTGAAAAATCCAGTAAGAGTATCTTTCCCACAAGCTCTTAAGTCAACCTCAAAATTTGCTGGTCAACATAGTGATTTCTTAGGTTCCTACATATGCTAAAGTTCTCAAGGACTTGTGCACTGTCAAAAGAAAGCATAATGTCAAGAAAATCGTTTTCTTGACTGAGCAAGCAAGCGTTGTGATTGCGCAAAGGATCCCGCCAAAGTATAAAAATCCCGGTTGTCCCACTGTGTCCCGTGTCATTGGGAATCATGAGTTTGGACATGCCCTTCTTGATTTAGGGGCTAGTGTCAATCTTATGCCTTATGCTATTTACTTGTCGTTAGGCTTGGGTGAGATGAAGCCTACATCTAAGCTTTGCAATTAGCTGATAGGTCCACTATTAGACCTAGGGGAGTAGTTGATGATATATTGGTTCAAATTGATAAATTTTACTACCCTGTTGATTTCTTGGTTTTGGATGTAAAAGCTGATGTGAATGTTGATTCTAAAATTCATATTATTCTTAGTAGACTTTTCCTTGTTACTGCTAATGCTCTGATTAATTGTAGGAATGGTCTTATGAAATTATCGTTTGGGAATATGACTCTAGAAGTCAAAATTTTCCATATCACTAAACAGTTAGAAGAAGATGACGAGTGTCATCAAACCTACATGATTGATGCACTCACTCAGGAGGTAGCTGATAATATATTTCTTGGACCAGCACAGGAAATTCTAGAACTGGATGGATTGGATGTTGCCATCAATAAACATCTCGAGAAGAAGGATCAAGAGTCGGGTAATAGTTCTTATTTTACATTACCAGTTTCTAACGAGAGGACTTTACCTTTTGTGTTGCAGGCCTCCACTCTTGATTTTCAGCTTTCCTCAAGTCAACTCACACATGTATTTGATGGAGGTGGAGAAACATCACCGGTGAGTATGTCCAAAGAGCTTAGTGCATTGCAAAGAAAATTGAAACCACACTTACTGGATGTGAGCTGAAAGAGGAGACTTTAGGTCGAGTCAACGACAATAAACAAAGAAGCTGCTTGGAAGACTACCCAAGGAAAGTTCATTCCTTTCTTTTTCTGTTTACTTTTGTATTTATATTCTAGTTAAATTCTATCATTTATTTTGCATTACAAGTCCATTGAGTACTTTCGAACTTCCTATAATTCAAGTTTATGTTGATTCACCATATAATTTTTGTGATATTTCTTCATCTGGCTTTCATATTTATACATTAAGGACACTGCAAAATTTTAGTTGGAGGGATGATCTATTGGATTTTGTTGTGAATTGCATGTGAATTTTCAGAAATTTTTATGGTTTGAGTCTCTAATTTGCCGCATGTTTATACTTTTGAATGACAACACGTGTCACTAGAAATTAATTTTGTTTATGAAAATCTAGATGTCATAACACTTGCTAAACTTTTCGTGCACATAAGCCTTGTGGTAAGATGGTAGTTTAACACATGTAGCTAGAGAGTCTCTTGTTGAAGTTTTTCTTGTGAGATAATTGGTGAGGATTGAGAGCCACAATATACTAAAATATGGTAATAAGTGTTCATTGATCTTGTGAATTGGAAACTCCTTTGAGAATAACACTACATGGTTTGCGGTAAGATGGTGGATTACTTGGAAAATGATAAAATGTCAATTTAGAATTGACATTTGAGCCTTCAACATTTCTTTTCAATATCCCTAGTAGCCACTTTGAGCCATACACATACATATCATTTTCTTCATGCACCTACGTTATTCATACTCCACATTGGAGTACAACGTTTGCGCATATTTGTCCATCTTTTTACTTCCAAGTGCGTAGTGGGTATTTGATGTTTATTTGTGAAGAATTGAAGTAAAGAAATCGATAAAAGTTGATATGTGCTCAAGTAAGGCGGCCCACAAAAAAAAAGAAAAAAAAAGAGAGAGAAAGAAAAAAAAACATATATTTATTTTATTTTGGAGGCTTGAAATATTGAGGAATGTATTGATTGAAAGATGTGATGTATGGAGATGTTTGATAAGATACCTAACTATGTGCTTGGAAGTATTTAGATTTTTATATCCGTTCTTCTCATACATCCAACATAAACTTCATTACAACCCTTTGTATTGACCGTTTTGATCCCAAGTAAGCTGTGGTAAGAAGTTGATGAATTCTCATTTGGTAGTATGCTTATCACATAATCAATATTTGCTTGTTGCTTGTGCACTATTGTTTAAGCCTTCAAATTTGAGCGTTCATCTTTCTCAGCTCCATAGAGAGAAATCTCACCTAAATACTTTGAAACTCGTAAGTTATGAAGTTAAACCTTCAGCTTGAGATATACTTGATGTTGCATGTGTTAGGGTTAGCGGTAAGATGGTTATGGCTCGACATACACTCACACATTTGGCATAAGTCTTTGACGTCTTGATAATTGTGACATTGTTAATTTCGTGTGGTATTAAGTTTGAAGAGAACATGAACTGTGGTTAAATTAGAACTTGATAATTTAACTTGCAATATTGACTAGTCTTTGATCATTTTATTTTGTATTAAATTGCTAAGGACTAGCAATAAACAAGTTGGGGATGTGATAATAGTGCAATTATCACGTTTTTCATCCACTAATAATTTCATTTTCATGATTTATTGGCACCTAAATGTTCTAAGTACACTTATATTTTGGTTTAGGTTGCGAATGGATGAATACAGTGGAAATAAGAAGAAACAAGTGAAAGAGGACCAAAATGGAGGAAAGTGAAAGTTTAGGGACTAAAGTACAAATGCTATAAACTTGTTTCCAACCTTGTGATGAAGATTCGAAAGTGTTAGAGGTCAATTGGATGAAGGAATGAGCCAAAGGGATGAAACATAGTCAAAACATTATCACATATCAACTTTCAAGCTGAAAAGTTTTGCACTGATTTTTAGCCTCATCTTGAGACCAGTTTTTGAAATGTTAAGTGATCGAATCAGAAGTTGACATCTGAATAACAGTTATAGCCCTTTGAGTTATCTTTCCCATGCAACTTGAATCATTCAATCGGATATTGGGAGAGAAAGTTATGGTCAAAATATTGAGAACTGTCCGATAGAATTTCATCAAAACCATGCGATCGCATGGTATTTTTGCTGTGCTCTCGCACAGAGACGTTCATCGAACTCCAGGCATCATTTCAATTGTTCCTTGCGACCGCATGGTACACTTCGAAGCTCAAATCTCCATTTTCCTTCTACGACTCAAACTCATTTGATAACATATCTTGCACGACTTTTCAACCCTAAATATAACCCAGAATACCCAAAAAGCCTCCATACATGATTTTACTCTGGCTTTTGCTCAAGAAACACATGAGGAGCTAAAGATCTTGGTGAAGCTATGAAGGAACTCGGTTCAAATTGGTGATTTCATGTCATTTATTCATTTATTTTGATCTTTTCATTTTCAAACAATGCTATAATTTAGATTTTCATTCTCTTGAATTTACATTGAATTCAATTTAACATTTACAAGTTTTTTCTAATGTTCAATTAAACTATTTGTTGAGTTTTAATTTCAATTATTTACTGTTGAGATTGGTTTATCAATTATTAAATCTATCAAATATCCAGTCACGCTTCTTCTATTGTTAGATTGAACTAGTTGTCGAATTTTAATCTCAATTTCAATTTATTGACGGATTAATTACCGCCATATGCTTGATGTATATGATCGATCTTTGATCTTATTTCAATAAAATTGAACGAATATGTCATAAGTCTAGATTCTAGTATTACATTTGTAAGTTAAATTGATTTTCACGATATATCTTATGTTTAGAGTCCCGGGATGAAAGCCTTTAATTGAGTTATAAAACTGAGTAATTGATGTGAATGATCCAATCCAACTGAGGGAAGTCTGACGCTTCATTTTTTCAAATTATTGATTTTAATTTCACTTTAACATTGAATCTTACTACACATTTAAGAGAACAATTCATTACTTTTTTTTCCTTTAAATATTTTTTCATCTCCCTGTAGATACGACACCCCAAAGCTGCACTATAATTACCACATTATTCTTTGAGCATAATCAATTTGTTACTATGATTTCAATCCATAGAGAAAAGTCAAGTTAACTAGCTAAAATCTTGTTATTTTACCCTGCTGATTGGCCGCCAATTAGGTAATTAGCATGACATTTTGTGTATTTGTTGAGTTAGGTTATGGTTTTGTTTGAGAATGAACAAATGTTTAAGTTTGTGTGTGTTTGATAAGTGTATTTTATACACTTATTCGGGCTCCAAAATATTGATATTTCGTAATTCTTTTAATGGAATTATAACCTAAATTATTATATAATGTGTTATTATGTACTAAATTATTATATAATGTGTTATTATGTGAAACTCAATTAATAGAAGTGAACTTGAAAGAAAAAAGCAAAAAATGGCGGGTCTAAAGTTGGGGGCTAAAGTGAAAATACTCAAAAGTTGTGTCAAAGCTCACGTTGAATATTCGAGAATGTTAGGGGTCAAATGGATACAACTAAAGATCAAAAGGAGTGAAAACAAATCAATTTTTAACCGCACAAGGATGTCCAAATTTTTAGTTGGAGATTGAGACTCATTTTTGGCCCCGTAAACGTTCGAATTGAAAAGAGATATTTCTATCAATGTTGTATCCCTTTGAGTTATCTTTCTAAATCATTTTGAATCACCTTAATCGGGTTTTGGAAGAACAAGTTATGACAAAAATACTGAAATAAGCACAGAGTTTAGAACAATGACCTAGGGCCCACGCATCGGCAACCGAGCGCCCAAGCGCTCTCTTACCCAAAAAAATAGTGTTTTTTTTTGTAAATTTTCAGTGCCCAAGCGCTACCCTAGTATTTGACGATGCACCTAGGCAACGCCCATTGCGCTTAGGCGTTGCACCGCACAACTTAGGTTTTTTCTATTCGGATCGCGAGAAGCCCAGAAAAAGACTCCAAATTGGCCAAGAGCATGTAGAGAAGTATAAATAGACCTAAGAAGGCACTAATAAAGAGGTTCCACACATTGAAAAAAGAGATACAATGAGAGATCGAAGAGCAAAATCAAGAGAAGAAATCCATCGCGGGATTCAAGATCAAAGCAAAGATTGGAAGCGGAAGAAGACGTTAGTGCAAGAGTTTATTTTTTTCCATATCTTTATTCCAATAATTCGGTGATGTATTCAAGTTTATTTATTTGTTTTTCTTTTTATATTATGTGTAACTAAACTCTAAATTAGGGCGAACAATGTAATCTTTTGAGACCCTTAATTCTTTAATCCAAGAATTATGTGGTTTATTCTTTCATGTGTTAGTTTTATTATGAGTTTAATGTATTAAATTACCTGATCAATAATTGGTAATTTTCTGAGCCTCTTACGAATTAAAAGGTGAGTTTGAGATTTAGATCGTATAATAAAGCTTGGTAAAGTAATAACCAATAGAGATACATATATTAATTATTGCGGTCGTTATAGGAATTCTTAAACTATAATTCGTTTAATTAAGGGTAATTCACATATAGATATGAAATTAAATTAGTTAAATAGACCCAATAAGAACTCGAGATGGGTAAATTGAATATCATAGAAGAATTCGACCGAACACTACGTTAGGTTAGAATCTTAAATTAGGAATTAACACCACAACAAAAACAGTCGAACGTTGATGTAGGCCTACGACAACGTTTGGACGTGTATTGCAAATCGAGATGTTGTCGTAGAGTAGAGAGATACGGTAACATTTTTTGAACGTTGCCGAAAGTGTTTGACAACATTTAAAAACGTTATCGTAGAGAGATATGTCAACGTTTGACAAACATTGATATATCTATCTATGACAACATTTAGCTTGCCGTAGAGTTTTTTTAACAACAATTTATGCAAATAGATTGGCAAAATCGAAAATGCACCTTATGAAAAAAATTTGGAATTGCATAAAAATTGATAATTTCGTCACAAATTTTTGAATCCATACACTTGAATATTAGAATGTGATATAACACCACTTAAATAAAAAGGAGCTTCAAAATGAAATAAAATGGATAGGGAAAAACTCGATCTTAAACGAAACACATAAGCTCACTTTTTTCTTCTTTCATAAAACCCATCAACTGTTATAATTACCATCAACTACAACCAGAGACGGAGCTAGGGGGGGCGGTCCCTCCCGCCCCCCCAACATTGTCCGCGGTACACTATTTCTAGTTAATTTGTAATGTATTTTTCAATTTCGCCCCCCCCAAGATTTTTTCTCGCCCCAAAAATTTTGAAATTTTTTATTTTTTTCCATTAATAAATATTGAGTAAATAACTTATATTTTAAAATTCAACATACAAAAATCTTAGATCTAAACAAAAGATCCAATAGTTACTTAAATAAATCAATAGCCCAAATCCAATCCAAAACCTAAGTTCCCAATTCTCAAACCCAACTAATTAAAACCCAATTCCCAACCTGGTTTATGCATAATGCATGTTTAGTTGTTCTTGAATATTTGAATTTAAGAATTAAGTAGAGTAGTTGCTGTTAGTTTGTGTAATTGTTAGTTATTGAATATTTGAATTTAAGAATTAAGTAGTAGGATAATCAGTAGTGATTGAATCGAATCCAACATTGAATTTCAGTACTATTTTGGTACTCAAAATCGTTGTTTTCAATTCTCTTAGTTAAAAAAAAAAAATTTCGGGGCGGACCCGGGAGGGGGGCCTGCCCCCCTCCACCCCCCGTATTTTCGCCCCCCCCAACTTCAAAACCTAGCTACGTCCCTGACTACAACGACTGCATCTTGACCTTCTGATAAAAAATTTGATCTGGCAGCTGTGAAGGATGAAGTATACATCTTTTCATCTTTAGCTGCTGCCACTGCATCCATACTTCTTTTATGATGTTCAGATCTTGGTTGGTCTGTTTAAATAATAACTTCACAAGTTAAAAATGACATATTGAAATAGTGAAGGCAACGGGTAGAAAATCCAGGAACCATGTCTAGAAGCACAGATAAGTGTTCTGAAGCTGAATCCATAAGAAGATAGGACCACCTATAAGCTCATTCAGTTATGATGACCCCCTCCCTCTCCCATATCAATCAATTGCATATAAGAAGAATATCAAAACACTGTAGTTAATTTGTACCCAATCCAAGCCTGGAAGATTCTTATACAGAGGAAGTCATCGGCAACTATGATCTTCTCCAGTTCCAGATATAAGTTTCTTTGCTTTAACATTTCATATTTGGAAACAGTGCCCAGATTACCTAGTTCCATTTGACTTATTCCTTCTGCAAGTGTTCCAAACTTTCAATGCAAGACATCCCTCTTAAAAACTTGAGTTAATTTTACTTAGTAGTCTTCTTCCTTTTAAAAGAACTGCTACACTATCACTTCTTTCAATGGAATAACTTAGCAGTGCTCCTAGATTAGTGTTAATTTTACTCAAGAGCTGGGAAACTTGTTGGAGTGCCTTTCACCAGACCGCCCATTGCTGAAACCCATTTTTTCAAGCTAAAAAGAATTATAAATAAAAAGTTCAACAATTTTCAAAGAGAAAAACACGAGAATCAATTTATGAGTTTAAACATATTCCTTAAACAATCAGTACTTAAAAAATTGGGCGAAATTGAATTAGATCTATACATAACAAAAGAAAATTGGGAAAAATATAATAAGATCTATACCTAATAAAAGAAAATTCAATCAGACTAAGAAATGAAAATCAAAGTAAGGCTACTCCTTAAATAGATTCCTATTACCTTTCTTAGCAGTAGTACCCTTCTCGACCTTGCTTAAGTTGACGTCCAAGAGCAGTCATTGATTTCTCAGCATTGTCTAGAAGAATCGTCAGAGAGGAGATCTTAGGAGAGGAAGGTAGGTTGTGAGGTTGAGAGGTCTTCACGAACGGATTAAGGTTATAGATTTTGATAACGGGTTGGGTCGGATCCACGGTTTCGGATTTTTGGGCCCAACCCTAGGAGAAATGATTAGAGTTTCATGTTTTCCATTTATTTGGAAAAAAAAAAAGGAAAAAACCCTTTTCGCAATACTTAAGGCATGTTGCAAAAAGTAATTTGTTTTTTTTTTTTCAACATTCAGCAAACGTTGTGAAGGGTAAGACTTTCTGCAACGTTTAATTAAATGTTGCGAAAGTAGACTTTTTGCAACGTTTGACAAAACGTTGCGAAAAGTCTTACCGTTCGCAATGTTAGACTTTTCGCAACGTTTATAAAACGTTGCGAAAAGTCTACTTCTGCAAGGTTTGACAAACTTTGCGAAAAGTCATACCTTCCACAACGTTCGATAAACGTTCCAAAAAGAGGTTTATCGCAACGTTTTTCTATAAAACGTTACCAACATTCATTTATATTAACCAATGACAACATTTACTTACTAAAATGTTGATGTTGCCAAAAAAAAAACCCCCCTTTTAGCAACCTTTATCAATAAATGTTGCATTTTAGTGTTGCGAATGACTATTTTTGTTGTAGTGTATAAGGTAACCATTAGATAAACTTGTTTTGCCCTAATATTCATTAATCATTTGAATCTTTATTAAATCAGTGTTTACAATTTTTTATTACTTTACATTAGTTCACAAGCAAGAAAAACTATTTACAAACATTATCATTGATTATTTGTCTTTTATTAAATATGAGTTAGGAAAAATAGATTAAAATTAAAGTATAGTCCTCGTGGGAACGATAATCCGGATTCAAAGGTCCACTATATTACTTATTACAATATCGTACATTTGCGATATAAAAAAACACAACACACAACAAGCTCCTTTAATATTTCAATATCATACCAAGGAGATTTATTTAAGAGTAATTGATTTAGAGAAGTTTTGGTCAACCAAATATGAATCTCTTGATGAATGTATTTCAAATATTCATCCACACGGATTCTACTACAAACCTAATGATGTTGGGAAAACAAAGACTTATTACGAGTTCATTCCTAAGTATATTTATTTCACTGAGATAAGTCATAAACCAAGTCCAACAGAAATCAATTTTTCAAAATTAAAAATCCTCAAAGTTCTTTCTTATGAAGTGTGGGGATAAAATCCATGAGAATTCAAAAAACTCCATGTTTCAGAACCATTTCTCCCTCAAAATTCAATTATTTTGATTACCAATCTGCATTGTTCGTTGTGTTATACATCCCATGTTTGGTACACATTGAAAATTTCATTCTCATTCTTCTATTAATTTTCAACCACATATTTTTCAATAAAATAATATTTTCCATCACATCAATAACTTTTTTTTTTTTTTTTTTTAACCACACAAACATTCTCCATCTATCTATTATTCTAAAATACATTCTTCCAAAATAATGTGGCTCAAACACACCCTAAACCAATATCCCACTCCTGGTTTATAATGTTTGATCACAAGTGCCGTCAGTTTTTTTTTTTTTTTTTTTTTTTTTTCTAAAATGGTTTCTATATTTTGGAATTGAGGAAGAGATCTTCCTAGTCTCGTTTCTCAAGGTTTTAAACATTTCCAAAAGAATGGAAATATGCCCATCTTTGAAAACTATTATTTCTTAATTCTTTTTTCTAAATATTTATTTTCAATCACATATTCACACAATAAAATATTCTGCACGTACTCACTTTCCTACTTTTTAACCATACATTCTCTAACTAATCACTATTCAAAATTCTATTTTACCCAGATAATGGTTGTCGAAGAGGGGCTAAATTTCTTCAAAATAAGAAAGGCAAATCTTTCAATTTTCAAGAATTTAAAGTACCTCGGATTATGCGTTGGGATTTTTATGTTAAAACCGACAACAAATCTAATTTTGCTCCAAAGCATATTGTTCGACGATCAAGATTAAGTGGTCGAAAATGTTTATAGAAACAAATGCTTGCCCCAAATGTTTGAGCATGGCTCGAAAATTGCGAACGTAATCAAGACTAGATAACTAAAGCAACTTCAAAAACTCAAGAAAGGTAAGCTGATTTCTTAACGGAAAAAATCAGATTAATGTTCATGTTGGATTAGTGCAAAGATCCAGAAGAATTTGCACATTTTGCACAAGCAGTTGCATTGGCAAAACCAGCATCAAATGCCTCAAAATCAATTTCAAGTTTTGGGTCAGAAATTGAAGACTATGCCCAAGACAATGAGGATGATTGTCAACATAGATGATTTTGTTGACGACTCATAATTTCAAGATATTCAAGAATATGCAAAACCAAAGCAAAATTATAATATTCACGTGGTTCTTATTTTCAAAACAAATGGTGGGTCTGTTTGATCGTAAATGTGGAAAATTGGTGGAAATAAAATGAATTGCCTAGAAATTATTTTATTGGGAATTGTAATTAATTGTGTTTGATTAGTATAATTTTTCACTTGAAAAATGTTGAAAGTTTTGTGTCTATTTGACTTTATTTTTCATGAAAACTATCCATTAAAGTAATAATTTTTATTTTTTATTTTTTTGCCATTGAGTCTAAAATTTGTTCCACTTGCCAAAAAAAAAAAAAATCGACATATCGAATACCATTCGTTTGACATTGTTTTGCATGGAAATTGTCACTTAAAGTGATATTTTTTTTACTATTGTGTCTAGAATTTGTTTCCATTGCTTAAAAAGGAAAAAAAAAAAAACATTTCACACAATTCAAGGAAATCAAGCGTGTGGTGGAGGAAGGAAGAAAAAATTTTACATGGAAAATATGTGCTATCAAACCATGCATTTTGTGAAAAATGAAAAAAACTTTTCAACTTTCCTAAAAGTATGTGCTATCAAACATAACCCTCGTGTTCTTTAAAAGTTTCAAACAAAGTTGATCATTATCCTTCAAGATAGTACTTTAAAGCAAGGGATCTTGCTACTTGTACCCTCTTGTTTATACTTTGGTTTACTCGGTCCCACCAGTCCTCTCACATGGAGGTCGGGCCCCATGCATTTATTGGACGTGGGGCCCGACCTCCATGTGAGAGGGCTGGTGGGGTCGGGTAAACAAAAGGGTAAACAAGAGGGTACCAATAGCTTAATTCTAAAGCAAGTGGTCGACAATACTGACAATTGTCCTTCAAAGCACTTAGCTCATAGGAAAATTTGTCTTTTCAAGATTCCTTTGTCAAATTGGAGAAAATTTTCAAGTCTGAAGAATTCAAGACCTTTGTGCAAAGAGACTTTATTTTTGAAAATAAAAATGTTCTCGTTCCTGTATTATGTGATTATTCATTAGGTTTTCAAATATTTCAATTATGATTTTTATTTAAGATCTTTTCAATAAGAAAAATTGTAAATATTCAAGGTCAAAGTTACTGTTCACTTTTCATAAATCAAATAATTAGATTATTTTTCAAGACTATTTATCCATCTTAATTGCTTTAGTTTGCTTTTTCAATTTTTAATTAGTATGGAAAGGCTTATTAAAATGTGGGTATATATTGACATGCCACGAAGGTTTAACATAATAAATAACAATATCTACCTTGCTAAATTTTAGTCGTATGATGAGTTTGAATTTATTTAATGCTTATTATTTTATTTTATTTTTTGAAAAAAAAAAACACTCTTTTAAGCATTAATAAGCAAATTTTTAATACAAGGAGGAGTTTCCTCCAACACTATTCTCTTCTCAGAGAGTTTAAGTGCTTCATTTGCTAAGGTATGCGTAACCACATTAACCTTTTTAGGTACATGACAAACGGACCAAGTATGAAAAGAAACGAGCATACTCTTCGTATCATGTATCAGTAGGCCGGCATAGTTCCAAACCTCTAGTTCACCATTAAGTCCCTTTACAACATTCGTGTCGCCCTCTAAAATAATCGACCTGAATTCAAGCTATCTACACAAAGAAACAGCTTCCATTGCTCCAGTAGATTCTGCCAGAAAAGCGTCCGGAAAAACTTTCCTTTGAGACATCAGTGATGCTATAACTTTTCCTGTCTAATCTTTTACAGCTACACCAATACCAACTTGACTACTAGTTGGGTCTACTGCCGCTTCCCAATTAATTTTATAATTGTTTAGTGGAGGCAAAACCCAAGATTGGGAGTCTTGGTCTCCTCTAATTTGAAGCCTGACCGGTATGGAATTCACGCTTCTATACTCCAATGCATTTTGTCGAGCCTTGTTTGAAACTATTTATGGAGTTTCAAATTTATTCTCAAAGACAAAATAATTCCTTCTCTTCCAAAGCAGGTAAGCGGTAGCTGCAAAAATCTCCATTTCTTCCTCAGATAATTTATTAAACAGATGGCAGACTAGTTCTTTGAAATTCAATGGCTTAAAGACATCTTCTGTATCTTACGTACACTTAAGCCCCATACATCTTGGGCAGAAACATACAGCCACAACGCATGAACTGCGGACTCCTCTTCCCGTGTGCAAATCAGACATAAAGGGGACTCCCTTATTTTCCTTTTATTCAAATTCAAGTTTGTAGGTAAGGATTCATGGGTCGCTCGCCACAAAAACATCTTACAAATGTTTGGGGCCATTAAGCTCCAAATTTTCCTCCATATTTCGGTCTGCCCATTACTGTTAGAGCATTGACCTAATGATTCCTGTTTCAACTAGCTGAAGAAGTGGTAAGCGCTTTTGAATGTGAATTTTCCATCCTTCGTGCCCTGCCATATGAGTTTATCCGGGCTTCTACATAAACTAATAGGGATCTTGCTGATGATACTAGCTTTTGACTTACCAAAAATCTCAGAGATCAATTGCATGTTCCATAATTTTGTTTCTACAACAATGAGCTCACTCACTTTACCAAGCTTAAACTAGTCATGTAAGGGAGATTGAACTTGGAAGGTGGAGGATTGGGGGATCCATTTATCCTTCCCAACGACAACTGATTCTTTGTTCCCCATCCCCCAAAAAAGCCATTCTCTCAACATTTCTTTTGCACCTAAGAAACTCTTCCATAAGAATGATAAATTGCTACCAATTTTGTTACTCCGTGTAAATTTTGGTCCAACATAACCTATGTCCCCTAATTCACAATCTTCAATCACCTTACTAAAACTGTCCATTTGGGAAAAATGTCTCATTGTGCCTCCAAACTTCTTATCAGGGTGGAGAATTTCATTAAAATCCTCTATGATCAACCAAGGCGATGGGCATGTCGGTTTCATTTTCCTTATTATCTCCCAGCTTTCCTTTCTTCTGTTTGTAATTGGGTAGCCATAGAAACCCGATATGACCAACGAAAAATTGACACCATCAAGCTTGATTTGCATAGAAATATGGTATCTAGAATAATTTATGAGAGATGCTTTAATCTCCTCCAGCCAAAACATTGCCAAACCTCCACTTCTACCAACACAATCCACCACAAAACAATGATCAAAACGAAGCTTCATACGTACCTTCTCCATTTGATTTTTTTGAAGTTTGGTTTCAGAGGAAAACCAAACTTAGGCGCTCTCCATCACCATCTAATGAAGTTTTCGAACTGTCTGAGGGTTCCCAAGCCCTCGATAGTTCCAGCTTAGTGTTTTCATGGCGAACAGCAGAGCTGCTCCACAGTCTCTGCTATAATCATGTCGGGTTCTTCATCAATCAGCCTCCTGACCCCTTTTTTTGCAACATATTTTCGTCACCCCCAATTTCCTTGCGCTTTTATGCATTTTTTTATCTCTTATCCCCCAATTTCCATGCGCTTCTGTGAAGTTATGTTCACTGTATTATTTTCAGCTACAGCTCTCTCCGGAAGTGATGAAGAAAGACTCTCACAGACTTTCATTTTCCATTTTTTGCCTTGGGCCAGACCCTTTTTGTACTTGAACTTTGCTGAGCTTGAATGGGATGGTGATTAGGCCATTTCTTTAGTGGGGATCAAAGGTGGCTCACGTGGACTATCATCATTTTTGTCCCCAGTTTTTTCCTTTCTTAGCAAAATCGAGGCCAATTTATCACCCGAGAAATCTGCTGGACTTTCCTTGTGAATTTGTGGCACTCCATCAACCTGATTTGCGGAATTTTTATTCAAGGAAATAGGCACTAATTCTGCGGCTGGTTCCGAATTATTGGCGTTGTGATTTTTGTTTCCATATTGGTTTTTCCCAACGGTGAAAATCCGATTGTTCTACCTGAACTTGGGTATTTCCCACTTGCGGATGATAGTTTCTTTTCACTTTCCATTAGCCACGTACCGTATTGTTGTTCCAAGCCATTTCCAAGAGTGTTTGAATAAACCACAATGGTAGCAAAAATTAGGAAGCTTTTCATACTTGAAAGGAATCCAGAACTTTGTTCCTCCGGTGTTAAGAAATCTTCCCCATGATAGAGGTTTGGATATATCAATCAGAACTTTGATCCTTGAGAATTCACCCATACAAATTCCACTTCCGTTTGTGTCGACGTTTAGGACCTTTCCCAGACTCAAGCCTATGTCATTTCTGGTTTTCTGGGTCATTCCAGGAAATGGCAAGTCGTGAAATTGCACCCAAAAAGCTTCTTCATTAAATAGAATCTCCTTTATAGACCCCACTCTATCACAAGCTTGTTAACATAGTAATTGTTTATCGAATGACCATGGTCTGCCATTCATGATTCTCTTTTTATCGTCTAACCTTTTTAATTCAATCAAAAATTTGTTTCGCCCCACATCCTTGATGATCGCTTTTCCTTCCACTTGCCACATCTTCAGCAAAGTGTTCTTCAGAGATCCTTTGTTCACCTCGCGATCCAATATCACACTGAAGGTTATGCATTGCTTACTTTTCTCAACTGATAATAGGATCTCTTCCTCACCAACATCCACCTCTTGTTTTTGCTCCTCCGTTAACTTGAGCCTGTCATACATGTTCAGTAAATCCTTCTCCATTCCGACAACCTCTATGGATTAGAAATCCAAGAGGAGAGACCACTAGGTCTTCGGGAAGCCTAGAGAGAAAACCTTACCTTTGGGAGGGAAAGGAAGGACGAAGATAATATTACTAATTAGATTATTGTTCAAAAATACATTTTAATGAAAAAATGGGGTTCGGACAAGGGTTGTTTATTAATTAGGTTAGCATTAACATAGTATATAATTTATTTTAATATATTAATTGCATTTTTTTAAATTTATGTTAAAAGATATTAGGTACTTGACTCGCAAGCAACTAAGGGGTCATTCCACTTGCAACAATTTGAATATCTGCTAAGGATTCAAGGGTAAGTAACCCTTTTTTACAATGATAAATATATAAATGTGTTTGATGATTTTTTTTTTATTAACAATATATTCTATTATTGATTTACGAGTTTTTAATGCATAAAATGTCATATTTATGCATGCCAATACATTTATAAGCATGCATGAGCTACATTTTCATGAAATGACATGTTTCTAAATGTTAATGTGACAAGGAATATTGTTTTTCCAAAAATTATAGGCATTTCGAATTATTAAGATGTATATGCATATGTCATGGAAGGTGAGTGAAAAATGGAGCGTGTGGATCCATTGATGCACCATACTAATGATAATGTTTAATGTTCAATGCTAAGTGCCTTGTAGTACTATCAGTACATTGAATTGGGTTCCAAATAATAATGACCTACTACATTCTAATTCGCAAGGTGATATACTTAAGTTAACTAACAATGTTAATGTTTTTAATGAAAACGATAAAAAAATGAACACATACTTTGAAATGCGAATTTATGTAAATACTAGGTGCAAGCAACGTGCAATGCACGTTTGCTTAGTTTATATTTAATAGTTTTGTTTAAGAATTAATTTGTTATTAATAAAGATGTAATTTTTTTGGTTAAATAAATAATTAATGATGTAATGTTTATGTAATTAATAAATAATTAAATAAAGTGCTTCTCTCTGTCGTCTCCAACCCAAATCACAAACATAAAACTCAAAGTTCATATTATGCACAATAATATTATACTATATTTTAAAAACAAATGACAAGAAAAAGACGTCCTCAAATGGAAATATATTTTGAACATCCAATGACATTAACATTTATCAGGCAAACTTCAGTTAGCTTCGTATTCTTATTTTTGTGTCTACATGTCAAAAGAGTCACAATTATTATTTATTTCACCTGATTTACATTGAGGAAGTACCTCTTTCTGAGTTTTTCACCTCCAAATACACATGAAGTCGGTACAGCTTGCCATAGTATACAGATGGTATGTGGAATCGCGAGGTGTAATCTTCGTTCTCGGTAAGCTCACCTATTACATTGTGCTCGAGATGGAGGAATCTGAGGTGGGCGGGAACTGCAAGTGAGAAAAGGGAGAAATAGGCTATTTCCTTCCTCTTTGCCCTATTTTGAAACAACTTCTATCTCTTTTCTCCCGAACCGACCGATTTTTTTATTTTCTGTAAGGCTTCTGTGAAACAGTAGCCTGTAAGTTCAGTATTTCTTATGAATTGATTGCTGGATTTGAATGGATTAAATTGGATGTCTCCATATATTGCTTGTGCGAGAGAAAAAAATGATTATTGCGCTCATGATTAATCCAACTAAGATAATAGGCAAGCACAGCCGCCCCCAACCCCCAGCCACTACGATTTCTTAGGGGCGTCGGCCATGAAAAGGGGGGAAGAGCTTCTCCATTAAGGTTTTTCCAGTGTTTTGAAAATCGACCCGATCATTGACCCGGAAAAGGTGAAGGGTCAAGGGTCAAAAGGTTCAACTGGGGTTGAATCGGATGTAATAAATACATACAAAAATAATAAAATTATATATATATTTTAAAATTTTCATATTAATAATTCAAATAAATATATTTTTACTAATTAGATTCATTATCCTACAATTAGTCTCAATACTAAAAATTAAAAATCAATATGTTAAAATAGTTTACTTTGTTAAATTAAAATAATTTAAACTTATAGAAAATGATATCTAACATTAATATATTAATAATCAAGTGTAATTTAAATTAAATTTGAAAATTAAATAAATGAAAGAATGAAGGTGAATATTACAATTTAATTAGTTATTAAAAATCAAATTAGCCAAACATACATTTGAAAATGATTTTGATGGGTATTTTAACATTTTTTGGTTATATATCATTATCCCACATTGGAAGTTTATAAAACTATTAGAGTTAAGAGCATGTATAAAAGGCACAATCTCACATTGGAAATTTATGAAACATTTGGAGAGAAGTGCATCTATAAAATGAGCATGACATCCATTACTTCTTCATGGGCCTTAAAATTCTAAATAAATTTTGAAGCCCATTTATGAAGTTAACAATTTTTAAACAAAAAAAAAAAAAAAAAAAAAATCGAAAATCGGGACCGGTTTGATGGGTTTTAACCGATTTTGAAAATAATCAAAAATCGGACATGATTTGGCCCGGTTTTGGGCCTGGTTCCCGATTTTTCCAGTCGAACCGGCAGAGCCGGGCCGAGTTTGACAACATTGGGTTTTTGAGTTATGGAAGATTAAAGGTTTTTTTCGATTTTTGGGAGTTGAGGAGGCGGGGACTTCTTGTGTAAATTTGATATGTTAAGGTCATTGGCTGCAATTTAAGGATTAGGGTTAAATTTTAAGTTTTAGCCACTAAGGTTTTAAATAAATTCAAGTTGGACCCTAAAGTTATAGGTTTTCCGTTAAAACAAGAAATTCCGTCAGTTTTTCCGTTAAACCAAGAAATTCTGTTTCATAGCCACTTTTTATATATAGAAGATATATATATCATAAGAGTGCATTACATGCATAAGATTTGCTTATTGGGTGTTAGTTTATTCCATATTATCCCTTTCTCCATTTTCCACGTGATAATGCACGATGATTCGAGAAGACTATTTTTGGTTAGACACACTTAGCGCTAACACATTTACAACCAAGTCTTGCAAACAATTAAGAATTATAAAAAAATAAAGAATTTATTATTTATTCTAGGTCACAGTTATACTCAATTCTGTAATCCCGTGAATTCAATATGACACTACAACAAAACGAGTCATTCGCAATATTAAAAATGGTGTCTATCCAATCCATAGCCTGCCAACCCGACCCGCATGGATAAAAAAATGTTAACTGGACAACAGCCCTAAAGCCCAATCCCTCATCTCTCTCGCGGTCTCGCTTTCCCTCGTCTCCATTAATCCCTCATATCTAATCTCTCTTGCACTGTCTTTCCCCTAAAATCCTCAAATCGCTAACACCAATCTCTCATCTCTAATCTCTCTCGCTTTTCGTAGGCAGCACTACTCTGTTAAGCGTCGTCTCTTCCCACAGTGGTCTTTACAAGGAAGACTAGTTCATAGGGGTGGGCAGTATATACATCGTCTCTCCCTCGTAGGCGTTCATATGCTGATTGGCATCAATTTCTCACCACACTCGAAAGGCGGGCAGTATCTGATTTATTCATTTCCTGAAATATAGAAATTATTATGCTAGTGGTTGATTGTTATGCTTGATTTGGGGGTAGCCTGCTTGATTTATGTTATGTTAGTAGCTAAAATTGGTATGTTACAATCTGTTCTTGATAGCAGAGTCTCAATCCAATGAGTCTGTTGCCCTCCTTACATGTGCCTAAAGTAGAATAACACCTAAGGTGTAATCATTTTGTGCCCTAAAGCTACCCTCAAGCTGAACCTTTGCTAGGCTAGAAGCATGAATGAGGTTTATTTGGGAGGGGGGAGTGATATTGTCTGGTTATTTTTAAGTGTGGGTGCTGGTAGTGATGTCTTATATCAAATCCTCGACTATGCATTTACACTGAACTAGACAAACTGATTTTATTTTTCTATGCTCTACACTTTATGTTCAACAACTATGTAGATATTATTACACCATGATAGACAAACAATACAAAAGACAGCCTGAAATTCATTTGATGATACCGACAGCCTCTCTTGCTTGCAGGTTGCTCAAAAGACCTCTCAACAATTATAGCAAACTAACTAATCACAATGCAAAACTCAAATTCTTCAACGCTCGGGTTAAAAACTTTAACAAAAGGGTCCGGCCTGAAAAGCAAGAGAGCATTTGAATGTTTAAAAGACTAGCTACTGAAAAGATAGTAGGATTTAAAGTTTAGTAATATAATTTTGCCTTTCATTTTAAAGCTGCATGCACATAGATGTGGTGGATGGAAAAATATAACTGAATTAATTTCTGCAACAAAAAAACTTGAATTTGAATATAAAGTTGTACACACACATAAATATGCAAGTTTTAATTTCTATTTTTGGAGAATGAATTGACTTTATTTATTCATATTTTGTATTTGAAAGGAGGAAGCAAAGGAAGTGGGGAAACTGAGGCATAAGATGCTAGCAAATTTGATAGGGTATTGTTGTGATGGGGATGAGAGGCTGCTAGTGGCGGAGTTCATGCCTAACGAGACTCTTGCTGAGCATTTACTTCACTGTACGTTGTATTATTGCTTCAGCTTAATTTGTCATTCAAATTACGTTGGTAGGTTTGGTGCAAAACCTGAGCCAGGGCTAGCGGCCATTACAGCACAACTTTAGAGGTATTACTTGACTTTACATTTAAATTCTTTTATATTTTTCTATGGAAAACTAAGTACAAAACCGATTATGTTAATAGTTTTGACTGTTGTGATGTCCTCTTGATTAGCTATTAATATGTTGTTGAGATCATTTTTAGGTAGCTCTGAATGCTGTCTTTTCTGTCCAGAATTCGGCTTTAGAGTTGAACTTATGGAGGACTTAATGATGATGTTTAAAACATATTGGTGGAATTCTGGTGCTTAACATTTATTATCTTTTCTCCTTTGCTAATATTATAAGAGAGTAGCCTAGTTATGGATTGCAGCTGATTAATTGTCATTCTTGTTTGATGAAGGTCTTTGTGAGAGCTGTTCATGAGGCAAAATGGATGAATGAGATGGAGATCAGCATTTATGACTCGTGGTTTGATCCAGTTGTTTCGAGTTTGCTTAGTCTTATTCCTGATGATTTAGAAGCTAAGCAGCAGTATGTAAACTTTCCCTGTTTTGATATGTTTGTTTAAATTATTTGTTTCATTTACTTTCTTTAATCTATTTTGTTACAAAGTAGCTAGCAGTTCTTGGATTCGGTGTTCTTTAGTCTTATCATATGCATTTTTTGGTTGGTTTTCGTCTTTGTTAAGTATGTAGGTGCTAATGTTACTGAAATTGCCATAATGCACGAACTAGTTGGTCTAAGCGAAATTAGATTATTTTCCTGGAACCGTTAATATGTGCTTACTTCAGTATTCTTTTTTTTTTTTTTTTTTTTTTTATTTTTATCGGTAAATAATTAATTATATTGATCAAAACATGTACAAGTTAGTCGGGCATACCCGAGCAAAAATAACAAGACAACAATATTTCAAAAGAAACAAAATACACAAAAGCCGGGCATACACGGGCAATCAAAAGAGATAACGACAACAATTACATATTTAGCGCCAAAGACTCGAAAAAGGTTAAATTATACGGATACAAAGAAAACATGATTTTGTACATGTGTGTTTTAATCCGTCTAATGACGCCGTCAACATGTGTAGTAAGTCCTTCAATGATTTTCCTGTTCCTTGCCGTCCATAAATGATAGACTGTGCTAGTGCGATCTTCTTGGCTTTGCTATGCCAAGTAGTCCCCTGGGCTTCTTTTTTCATCCACTTCAAGGCACTTGGGAGTGTAGACATGGAGCGTCGAGTCCCAAGCCATCCTCAAATTTGTTCCCAAACAGAGCTGCTAAAGTAGCATTCAAAAAATAGATGTCGTTCTATCTCCATATCACAGTTACAAAAACAACAATTTTTATCTATTTCCATAAACATCAGTTTGTTCTTTGTGAGTAGTTTGGACTGTGCACCGAGACAAGAAATAAAAGCATGCTTAGGTGTGACAGATGAATTCCACACATTACATGCCCATGGTTTTTTCGGTCCCTTGTTTCTGAAAAAATCATACGCCGTTTTGATGCAAAATTTGTCTGAAACTGCCCAGCTATTCAATCGATTCTATCCATTTTCTGCCTGAGACTGTTCGGTTTCTACCTGTGGCTGCAGAGGTTCGGTATCAATCTGCCCAGTTCGTGCCTGAGGCTGTTCAGTTGGTAACTGGGGCTGCACATGTTTAGGCAGAATCTGCCCAGCGTGAATTCCATCAGTCCACTCTCGGAAGCTGCTGCCTGCGTCTCCATTCTGTTCTGCCCGTTTCCAGGTAAGTATGCCATAGTTCGTGCATACGGCTGCCCATGACCAGTGTGCTCAAGAAACTGCCCACTCTGTGCCTGAAACTGCCCAATACATGGCTGAAACGGTCCCCCCTGTTCACGCTGTTGAGGTTCGGTCAGAGGCTGCGAGACGTGTTCCCAGTTGATTATTTCCGTTAGCATCTGCCTGAGTCCGAATTTGTTCATTTCCATGAAGTGATGCCTGCGTCCCCACATTTGAATCCCGTTTCCAGGTAAGTGTAGCCCAAGCTGTGCATTCGGCCCCCTTGTTCACGTGTGGCCTGATAGTTCCGTCCAGCCTAAATAATTTCCCCAGTCACTAAAATCTGTCCCCTTAATTCCAACAGCCTCTTGATCAATGGTGAGTCATCCTTCCTTCCCTCATACTCCCAAATATTACATCCATGTAAGAAAATTTGATTAATCCACCTAACCCACAAGGTATCCTTTTTACAATGTATATTTCACAAATTTTTTGCCAAAAGTGCGGAGTTCCAACATTTCATATCCCGAAAACCATGGCCACCCTCAATTTTTGGCAAGCACACATTATCCCATGCAGCCAATGGTTTCTTCGATCCCCAAAGGAAATTACGGCATATGGCTATAATTTTAGAGATTACCGTGGAAGGGATGGGGAGAATGGATAACCAAAAGCATTCCACTTCTTGAAGCACTGCTCTTATGAGTTCCGCCCTCCCCGTATAAGATAAAGTATTCTTTGACCACGCTCCAATGTAACCCGAGATTTTATTTACAAACAAATCATAAGAGCTAACCTTCAATTTTTCCGCCGCAAGAGGGATACCCAAATAACGAACTGGCATGGAACCTTTGGCCATATTAGTTATTTGGTATATATCATCCAATTCTTGTTCATGCACTCCCACAGTATACAAGTTGGATTTACTCACATTCATTCGAAGCCCCGATAAGTCCCCAAATTTATTCAAGCAATCCATCATAATACCCAACCAATATATAGGATCCCCTCTAGCGAAAAGCATCAGGTCATTGGCAAATGCTAGATGAGTAATTTTCAATGGACCACATTTTGGGTGGTAGTTGAATTCACTTTCCTCTGTAGCATCCTTGAGAAGTATTGAAGGCATATAACAAATAAAAAGGGAGATAATGGATCACCTTGTCGAAGACCCCTTTGTCCTTTGATGAAGCCATAAATCCCACCATTAAGACCAACAGAATATGTAGGGGTAGAAATGCACTCCATGGCCAAATTCCCCTAGATAACAATTAGTCAAATATGTAATGGTATTGTTGCTAAATGAACAATATTTAATTATTTAACCATAATTTGCTAATTTGATTAATTGTACAATAGTAACAGTTAAGTGCACAATATTTCATAATATAATTATTTATACGTAAGTACAGTCATTTCACACATACATAAACGAGTTACTCAATTCAATTCAACGTTCTATATTTTTACAATATTTACAAGTATTAAATAAATGAATCAACAATTAAATGTATAACGTTTACGGATCACACTCGAATTCGTATAAATCGCACGCTAATTTATTCCTCCAAATTTGTATCCATGCTTGGTTGATTCCATCGACCTTATGTCCTATACTCAAAAACTCGATGTACTTTATTGCAAAAATGCCGCAATCACCCCTACAATTGAAGAAAAATGTTAGTGCGAAAACGTGTTGGATAAAAAACTAAGTTTGAAAGTACAAAACAAAATATAAATACTTACGATTTCGACTGTCTCGCCGTCGTCTGGTCCCGCACGATGGCTAGCCTGTCATTAACAATAACACCTGCTCGGGCGGCCATCAACGGTACGATCACAGCAAGCGGCTCCAACTGCTGCTCGATCTGGCCCTGTGTCAAACACGAAGGATCGGAGTCGTACACATACATCGTGGAGTCAGCAAAAACAATCTCCACGGTAATAGCATGATGATTCAAGATCGCTGGAACATATATATGTGTACAAGCATCCCATGCCTTTCCCCCGAGCCTCGGCAATATCCCTACGACCCATTCGGCCATATATTCAGGAAGCACGTACTTACTACCCATACATAGCAACGACTCATGCTCAATGGTAACAGCTCCCAAAAACTCAGTGCTCAGTATGAGTCGGCCGGGCATATCAAATGATTGCGGATATCGTCGAGCTCGATCTCGTAGTAACTCCATGGCCAGGTCGATGTGCTACATTAGGAAACACCAATAAAAAACTTAGCGAGTTATTTCATTTCAAAAAACAAAAAAATAATGTATACATAATAAACAACAAAATGAATATTTCACTTACATCGTCGGCGAGCCACGTCCCTGAAGTGGTGATCTCGCGAAACCACTTATATGCATCTACTATCATCTTCGAGCCAACTTGGCGGCTTTGTCTGAAAATAAAAATTGAAAAAATGTTGAAAAAGATATAGATGAATTAGCGTAATGTACTTTATTTAAATTCTATAATACTTATCGGGGCTTAATTATCCTCAACTCTGCCTCGAACACTTTCCATTTTGCTGCGTCCACCTCCCGGAACAGATTGGGGTACGTCCCGTCAACGAACGTCCTCCTCTTCGCCTCAGCCGTAAAGGGAGAAACGACGTACTGCGAAGGCAACCTGACCCTCTTGCCGACCACCTGCTCCGGGGCGTCAGCGGCATGCCTTTTTCCCGCCGCTACGTCAGGTGTACGCTCGCCCTCCACCTCGGGAATAACATCATCCGGGCTCACCACCACCACCAACTCCTCCGTCCTACCCTCTGCCTCTGTCCTCCCCACCACCACAACCTCCTCCGGGGCAACTGCCTCTGTCCTACCCTCCTCCGGGGAACTGCCTCTCTCCTACCTCCTCCGGGGGAACTGCCTCTCTCCTACCCTCCTCCGGGGACATAAAAAACGAAGCCAACGTGGCATCATCCGCCCAGAAATGACCCCCTCCATCACCCCGTCCGTCACCCCGTCTCATGCCTATTATATCGCCTCGGAGGGCTGCAATCTCATCCTGAAGCTCTCGGCGCATCTCATCCATCTGACCCCTAAACTCTCGGCGCATCTCGTCCATCTGACCCCTAAACTCTCGGTGCATCTCGTCCATCTGACCCGCTATAAATACTGTCAGGGGATCGTACAGATCAGTGGACGGTGGAGAAGGTGATCTGATCGGCGGTGATGCCCTCGGTGGCGGTGATGCCCTCGGCAGCGGTGATGCCCTCTGCGGCGGTGATGACCACGGCAACGGTGATGCCCATGAGGGCGATGAGGCACCTTACGGTGGGAGCGGTGAAACCCTCGGAGGTGAAGCCCTCTGCGGTAGTGGCGGCGGTGAAGTCCTCGGCACCGGGGGCGGCGATACCCTCTACGGCGGCGGCGACGGTGAAGCCCTCGGCACCGGCGGTGATGAAGCAGTTGGACCGCCCCCTACACAGATTGGAACATAAAAAATTATTGTATTTAATGAAAATTCGATTAACACGTGCAAATCGATTATATTCAATTCACGTACCTCATCTCGAGCGGCTTCATCATGCGGAGCGGCCAATTCACGCACATATCCACGTCCCTCCTCCTCCATCGACGGCATCAACTGCATTATGACTCGAATCTGGCATAACAACATTTGTTAATGATCACATTATCATATTTTGGAGCTACACACAACATAAATTGCAAATGTATTATCTAACCTGAGGGTCGTCGAGGAGAGCTGATAGCTTTTTGCTAGTCGGACATCCCTCTGCTCGCCAATGATGCATCCGAGGGCAGCGTGTCTCCCCTCGCTTCGCAAACTGGGTACCTAGGAGGGGGACCGTCTCGTACGCCCAGATCTGCAACACATACAATTATTATATTCATATTTATTGTAAACAATATTATACTAAAGTATGTCAAACATTTGCCTGCACGGCAAGGGGTAATCCGTATGTATCGTATTTACGCATGGTCCCCTTCGGCCTCGAGTGTGATCTGGTGAATACGTGCACCGTGTCCTCAAAACATCTCCGGCCCCACGGATATGTGTTGAACACATCAAGATCATCAACGATCTGCAGATGGAATAGGTCAATCCCCGTCCTCCGATGGTGACATCGCAACACGTTCTCGTCTATACAACATGTCGTCACATCGTAGTGCATCGCAAGTCCATCAAAGCCGACAGCATCACCGTGACCCATTTCCCTCAATAGTACGTGTCGAGACAATCTGCCTCTCACCTGAGTATCAGTACACGAGTCTTCAACCATACACGCCGTAATGCTGCCAGCCTGAGAGAAGCAGCAAAATCAAACATGGAAAAACTCGCAACCTTACCCCCAAGGTCGAAGTGGAGGGCATCGCCGTCGACTGGACTAAGCAACCGACACAGTAGTGCATCGAGGATCTGCCCGGAGAACTGTACATCTCTCAACTCGTACAGGGGCCAGAGAAATGAACGTCGAAGCATATCTGCATGATGCTCATCAAGCAGCTCCAACAAGGCAATGTAACTGCCAAAGTTACCGTTCCAGGTAGCCTTGCCCGGAATCTGTCTCAACGTCAAGTCCAAGTGATACTCCATATTGCAAAATTAAAAAAAAAAAATTAACTATCAGCACTTCGAACATAAGATAATGAAATACAGTATAATCGCATAACAATTAAAATTATTTATTTCGTTATACTATTAATGATCATATTAAAATTAAAATTATAAATATAAATATAAATTTTATTTAAATTTATTAAATTATCAACAAAAATTAAAGGAAAAAATAGGAAGTAACTAATTTGTTAAAATATAATATTTAACGGTTACAATTATTTATTTAATTATATTATTAATTA
>CM032626.1:24655669-24733518 GCA_019097785.1 Fraxinus excelsior | reverse complement strand
ATCACAAGATTTGATATACACCAATTTTCAAGATGTCCTACCACTATCAAAGAATCTTGCCAGCTGCTAGACTGTCCAAGCTACATGTGAAGATGTAGGACCAGAAGGACAATAATAGAAAAGCAAGTATGCCTTTGATAAATGATTGATACGATGTAAAGAGCTAAATAATTTTGCTCAATAATAGAAGTGATGTAAGTGATGATGTAAGAGGCCAATTATTAAGTTTCATGTAGTAGGCCTTCGAGCTAGAAGAAAAGCAGAATAGAGAACGGATATAAAGGAATTTCAACATCATTAACTAAACTTTCAATCTCTTTGTCTCTTCCATAAGGATGATTTTAAGAATCTACATCCTGTGTGCATGGAAATTCTTAAACATCCTACTCGACTCAGGTATTTCTACATCGATAAAATTTGATTCACTTGGTTTCTTTCCATGAAATACCCAAACCTTATATGTAGGATCCATACATTTAATAACCAAATGTTCATAGGTTGTATCATAATGATGATGCATTAGATTCTTACAATTAACACAAAGGCATGCTTTCATTTCTGAATTGCGATTCTCACGAGCTCGTTCAACAAAATTCTGTGTTCCATCTCTATATTGTTCTGAAAATCTACAAATTAAACTTTATGATCATTATATGTTATTTGTTTATTGAATAACTAGATTTATAAGATTAGCTTCAGATTATAACCTTGTTAAGTGCAGCCACTCTTTGTCCATTATAGGCAGTGGCAGATCCAAGAACTTAAGAGAGTTAGGGCAATCGTTGATCGTTGTCCTTCAATACCTAAATAATGAGATTATTTATTAATACTGTAACTAATTGATTGATGTTAACATAACTCTTAATACTTGAATGTGCCAACAGAATTCTTAAAACTTGAATGTGTGGATAGGACTCTTAAGATTTGATTGAAATCTTTACAACTCTTACTTCACTGCTAAATTCCATAAATCTTAATAAAGAACCCAATTCGGGATGATAACATATAAAAATAGCAATTGGAAGCAGATAAGAAAAACCATATAAAATAAGGCAAATAGATCAACAATTCATTTATATAATTACATAAAAAAGTGATGGCTCAACGTAAATCCTGAAAACCATTATATGAAACCTCACCCAGTGTAATAATCCTTTGGCAAATAGATGTCCTTTAAAGGGCCAAATTGTTTTAAGGGCCCCCCTTAGGTCTTCTGGCCTTCATAGAGCAAATCAAACAGTTAGTACTATACAATGTAGAAGTTGTAGTAAATTGACAAGCAGAACACCTTGATTTAACAAGAAAGAAAAAATAAAACCGCACAAAGGTTACATTACAACCACTAAAAATAGTAAGATTTAGTCACCAATTTCGAAAAAGTTATAGGTCACTCATAAATGCAAAATGTCTAGATACAGAGCAAATAAATCACACATACTTTAAAAACAGCAGCCACTCTCCTAGAAAATGATTTAAACCCTGTTAAGCCATTAGACCTCGTAGTTTTTGCTAGAATGCTTCATTCAATCCAAATGACGGTAATGAGAATGCTATAATGTCATGTTCAACAAAATCAATTTATTCAAAGAATATATTGTTTTACACATGATGTGATTATTTAAAATGGTGTAAATTGTTTTCATGACAAAATCACTAATGTGTTTCCACACATTTTCTTAGTACAAGATTATTATCTACTTAAATCACATCTAAGACATATAAATATGAATTTAACCCCACAATGGCATTGGATACTTCTTGTACAGATATCAAATGTCACTGTTCTATATCTGAAGAGACAAAAAGTGAAAAACCCTACTTGCTTTGTTGAGGATATAATGTAATTATATAAATTTGCCTAATCTCTAACATCTTGAATTGTATAGGCCACTCAATATCGAGTACACAAAAGTCATGATTTTGTGAACATATAAAATTGAAAAATGAGGCCTACATGCGAAATGACGTGTTAACCAAAAAAAACTTAAATAAATAAACTCCTCTAGATGTGAATCAATTATTTTAAGGACAATGATATACTAGAAATAGTCGTGAATCAATTAATCCTATAAAATAGTCGTGAATCAATTATTTTCAGGACAATGATATACTAGATACATTCAATCAAATAAATAAAATAACCATACTACAGACTCAAAATGCAAATCAGTTTCCTCTCACTAAGTACGTCTTTATAGTCTTTCGCTGGAATTTTTGCTTTAGGTTGCTAAAGTATAATCTAAAGCAATTTCTAGGTCATTGAAGTAGTTGGTCTCTAAAAATCTTTCTATCACCAACCTCATGGAGTTTGTCTTCTTTCTTGAATTTAATAAATTCAACCTTCACCTTAGAGATTTCATCTTCTTCAACTTCAACTACTAGTTTACATTTATCAATCCTATCAACATTTTCCATGTGCTCACATTTAGACACTTCCTCTATATTGGTAACACATCTATCTTTCTCTTGGACTACTTGCTTAACTCCCTAAAATCTCTTGAAAAGCTTTTCTTAAATTTTTTAGGGTCTTAGCTTGGTATCTTACCTACTAAGGAGGCAAGTGTGTCTAAACATTTCCAGAAGTTTACTAAGGAGGCAAATGTGTCTAAACATTTACAAAAGTATGAAATGTGTCTAAACATCTTCTATCACTCCTATGGATTTTAATCATATCAATGTTGTGTTTTTTCTATCGTAACTGTACGATATTATAACAAGTAATATAGTGGACCTTTAAGTCTGGATTATCGTTCTCATGAAGACCATACTTGAGAACTTAATTAGATTTTTCTAACACCTATTTGATGAAAGCAAACAACGAATTATATATTGTTGTGAGTTTTTTTTATTTAAACGGTTGAAATTAATTAAAACGCACACAAAGATTGATTGAAAATTCAAATAATGAATGGATATTATGGCAGAACAATTTCACATATTGATCACCTATATATCTTAATTCAAGATTCAAAAGTCTAATGTTGTATTTGACCGAATTCTTCTATGGTATTCAATTTCCCCCTCTCGAATTCTCATTGAATTTATTTAACTAATTCAATTTCATATCTCTATGCGAATCTACCTTAGCTAAACAAAATATTAGTTCTAAAAATTTATATGATGCTCGCAATATCTAATATAGATATCTCTACACGTTATACTAATATACAAGATTTTACTATATGATCTAAATCTAAAACACACCTCTCGATTAATAATAGATTCACAAAATAATTAAATTAATGATCAAGTAATTCAACACATTAAATAAAAGAAAATAAAGGGTTCAAATAAATTACATTGTTCGTCCTAATGTAAAATTTAGCTATTCATGATGATGGAAGAAGAAAAACACGAAGATATTATTGAATATATCACCTGGTTTTGAATAACGGCGTAGAAAAATAAATTATTTTCCAACAAGATCTTATTCTTTTTCCAATCAATGCTTCAAAACTTGAATTTCTTAATTTTTTCTCCCTTTAATTAAGTTATTCAATCTCTAGTTGTATTTATTTTTTTCTCGATGTCTGGAACTCATAAAAGTGCCTAATTTTTTCAATTTATACTCTTCCCCACGTTTGTGTCCAATTATGGGTTTTAAAACAGGTTAAAATGCTGTAATCCCAAAACAGGTGGCGCAACACCTAAGCGCTTGGCGCTGCGATACAATTCTGTGTAGCGTCTTGGCGCTATGAGTGCAGCTCCTAAGCGCTATATAGATACAATCATGTGTTTGCTGCTCCTTACAATACCTAGGTGCATGGAATTCCAGCGCTAGGCGCACACTTGCTGTAAAAAAAATTCATTTCTGGCGCTCTGAACATGCCACCTAGGTGCCATCTTGTTGATTCTTTTCCTTGACTTTTGGCTGTTTGTTCACTTCAGCAGCCTTATTACTCCAGCTCCTCATAGTTTTAAAACAACACTAACAAACACATAAAAATGGTTCTATACTCATAATATTTAGCCAACAATTAAATTAAAATTGTGTAAGACTCGTGAGTAAAAATACACTCGTCAAATACCCCAAAACTTAACAGTTTGCTAGTCCTCGAGCCACCGGACATCCGCATTCTAAACCGGATGACCAAGATAGTGGTTGTGTGTCGAAATTCAGAACAATTAAAACGTGTGGCGTTGGACGAACTGGACGTCAACTTTATTAGACTTAAATTCAATTGTTAAAAATAAAAGTAACTTGTTTGTTATGATCAAAACTTTAAGGATAAAGTCAACCATTGGTCAACATACTAGTCGGGTTAGTATAATTAAAATTATTTATTTTTCTCCTTCGATAGGATGGGGTCATTCAGAATTTTTAATTTCTTCTTATTTTTGCGTGTATAAATCAATAATCCACAAATATTGTGGTTCGTTAAAAAATTTTAAAAAATAGAAAAAGACAATAGAATTCCATTAATTAAATATAAAAAATTGATAGTTGCAACATAAATGCTTCAACAAGAGGAAAAAATGAATGAAAACGCATGCGCCAATGAAACAGGACCAGTCAAATTTTACCAAGAAATATGATTAAATTAATTTTACATTCAAGCGCTTCTTAGCCTTTTCACCGAGCCATATTCTTCTTCATTTTCTTGAGCTTGCCGCTTTAATGTATTTCGCTTTTTGTTCAGGAAATTCATCAACCATATAGCAGAGGCTTTTGGAAATCTTGTGAAACGGCCATTCACGAAATCTACATAAAAAAGGCCAAATCTAACACTGTATCCGGCACCCCACTCAAAATTGTCAAACATTGACCATATGTAGTAAGCCTTCACATCTACGCCTTCACTGTAAATGAAAGAAAAGTCATTAACAATGAAGTTTTGTAATAAAATAGTAAAATAACTTCATGATTTAAAATTTTCTTAGAGATACGATACATAATTATATGAATGGTGACTTACTCCATCGCTTTCTTAATGTAAAAGAGATGGTCTTGGTGATATTTAATCCTCGTCTCATCTAATCGAGCTTCTGAAAATGTTAAGGCCGTACTGTTTACTTCATCCACCCCTATACAAATTAAGTCATCCAATGAATTACATTAAACAGGGTTATTACCAAACATTTCTTATATCTTACTAAAGAAGAATGACTAATTAAAATGCTTTGAATTTACCATTCTCAGTAATGTAAATGATAGGATTATCATATGTTTCCTTTACATGAATCAACAGCTTGTGAATCCCATACGGAACAATGTACAACCAATCCGAACCGCCCTAACATAAGAAATGATAATATTCAATAAGATTTGGAATAAAAGCACAGTAATTCAATCTAATTGCAATTATGACACGATAGCCCACTACCAATAAATTGGGATAATTCAGCCTATCTTCTGTGTTCTTTCTAAGAAAAGACAAAGTTAAAATGCATACCTTTGGACCAATAGGTATCCCATCACGCTCACCTATAAATGATTGAGAGAGTGAGCATCATGTGTTAATGAAGCTTAATTTATATCTATACGTGAACAAGGTCCATATACTTACTTGATACTGCGATATCTTGATCATTTGAATAACTTGGTGATGTACCAGGTTCAGTAGGTGAATTGCTAGCATAAGTACTAGTGTAATAATTTATGCCTAGAAAATCATAAGACCCTTTCACCAACTTAGCTTGTTCTTGTGTAAATTGGGGAAGACGGTCTCCAACTTGTTTTCTCATAACTGGTGGGTAGTCACCAGTTACTACTGGTGCGACAAACCTGAAAAATGAGGGAGGAAAAGGGATATTGAGACTCGAGACAACTTTTAGATAATATATAAGAATCAAAAACAAAATAAAAGAGAAGATGCATTTGTATTCAAACAAAAGTATAAATTTGACAATACAATTTATTCTTTAGAAATCTTGGAAAGGCCAATAAATATTGAAAGTAGAAAGCAAAGTTGTACACTGGAAAAGCATGAAGAAGAAGGAGGAGAAGGAGAAGGACGAAGAAGAAGCATCATCTAGTGAACAATTAATTCTAAGGCTTCCCGTGAAAAGATAAAATGGGCAAAGCCAGTTACCAGCCCAACATAAAATCGAGGCCCCTTGAAGCAGCCTCTTTATCGGCTATGGTGTCAGTGAGTGGCTCATACCACTGAGCCACATTTGTTACTCCTATCTTGCCCCCTTGATGTGCCTGCACATGTGTGTTTGTATAAACTATACAATATCGAATCTCCAAATTGTATATAAAACTTGTTTCGTGATATTTATAATGTAGGGCAAATTTTACCTGATATCTTTGCTTGTAAATATCGACTGCTGCTGCATGAGAAAGGATCAAATGGTGTCCCACAATATATGGTTCTGTTCCTGGATTTCCATTGGAGCAACTAGTTGGAGCATCAAGTTTACATCTATGACGAGGGATAGCCTTTACGGGCCCTGTTGAAATCGGACCACGACCAGGTGGAAAAGTACCCAATGCATATCCTTGAAGAGCAAAGGACCACGGTTCATTAAGTGTAATCCAATATTTTACCCGATCACCGAATTCCCAAAAGCAAAGCTCCGCAAACTCACAATAATCTTTCCTGTTAATTATAAAAAAAATAATTTAATATATTTAGGAGAATATTTAATTTTGTACAAAAGCTTGACTTGATAATACAAACATCTAGGGACTTTTAGTTTTGAGAGGAATTAAATAACTTAACTTTCTTTGTATTTGCATTGTTTTCTCATAAATATGTTTTTGCAAATATCCAAAGGTGCCTTTATTATTATGCAAGATTTTGTTACTTACACAATTCGAGGGCTTAAGAAGCCACCATACTCATCTTCTAAACATTGGGGAACATCCCAGTGGAAGATAGTTGCGCACGGTTCAATGCCTACGCAAAAGTAGATTTAAGAATCCAAGAGGTAAGATTTTTATCTTTATAAAAAGTTTTAAAAAGAAGCAAACAATAATTGTTAAAAAGGAAAATTGTGTGGAATTTACCTTCAAGAATGAGTAAGTCTATAAGATCATTATAATACTTAATTCCTTCTTTGCTCATGCCAGCTGATAATCTTCCCCCTAAAGTACAAATAAAGTAAAAGAAAATAAAATTAGATGATACTTTGCCAAAATTTCTTTTTCACAAACGTTTCATGAATTAGGTCATATTCTTCACGTTCTCTTATATAAGCGCATTTATATACCTGGCAATACTCTTGTCCATGCAATTGAAAATCTATAAGAGTCAACGCCCAGTTTCTTTAACAAAGCCACATCTTCCTGTAAAATTATGAAAAATGAATAAATGTTATTCCTTTACCTAGGAATTGTTTCCTATGTTAATTTAAAATGATGCTATAACATTGAAACTATTGAATTACCCTCCACTGATTATATTGATCAATAGCAACACAACCATTAGTTCCACCCTCAATTTTACCTGCAACTCGAAAAACACGCTCAGAAATTGACATGTAACACGAAAATAAATTTATGAGTCTATAAAAAGTATAAATATATATTTGTGTATATGTATATATGTATGATGATTGGAGAAAAAAGAGACCAGGTGTTCTCAGTGTGAAGACATCCCAGTTGCTCTGGCCTTTACCACCTGTGGCCCAAGCACCTTCAACCTAAATTACATTGCAAACAAAATAAATCAACCAAATCACAACTAAGTTGCATGCACATTTGTTTTTCCTATTTTGAGCTATAACGTAAAAGTTTATTTGCATGGACACGATGATTCATTTATACACACACCTGATAAGCAGATGTTGCAGAACCAAAGATAAAATCCTTGGGAAAATCAGAGCGCAGGATCTTGGTCTGGGTGTATATGCCCATCTTGCCACCGCCGGGAGAATCTAAAAGTGCTTGTGCATCCCCGCCACCATTCGTCGAGAGGCTGTTTTGGCTATCCATTACTGCAAAATATAAAGGGCCTTAATTTGTAGTGTAACTTGAGTGTTTTGAGAGCGATGTAGTGTATATGCAATGGCCAATCAAAAGATTCGGGTATTTATAGGGGATTATGAGAAAAATAATGCATTCGTGAATTGTCTTATTACACAATGGCTGACTGCGCGTCTGCGCCCAACATGCACTTTTAGAAAGTCCAAACTTTTGTTCGCCAGCCACCAACCACCCAATTATTGACTTTCCATTTTTATTCCATAATACGGTGTTTGTATTTTAAGATTTTATGACTCGTAAGTTTATGGTGTCCACTTGCAAATCAGTGGGCTGAATTAATATTTTGAATTAGAGTCCTATATATTGAAAATTCCACATATGTAATGTGTAGGGGCCTCAGTTTTGTTAGCAAGGATGTAGATCTTTTAAAATAATTGGTGGCAAAAAATGTAACAAGAAATTGATGGTGTGTTTTATTAGTAAGGTCTATAAAAACAAAAAAAAAAAAACAAAAAAAAAAAATATATATATATATATAAGTTAACACAGAATTAGAAAAAAAAAGGACATGGCCTGTTGTCCATTTAATAGTGCAATAAAATTAAAACTAATTGGGAGTACAAACTAAAAGCTAAATAAAGTATACATCTTTTATCCTAGTTATATTCTTTATCATCATATGTTCGTTGCACTTTTAAAAAAAAAAATGTAAATAATTAAGTAGATTTTCTAAATATATATATAATATAATTAATATTTGCCAACTTGTCCAAATTTTATATTGTCCGGTAGATATATCTAATGAAAATCAAGCGACTCGCAGAACATCATGAAAGGCATCCTACCTAGTAATAGAGCAGATGGATAAGGTTTTCTTTTTTAATGAATCTTAATTAATTGTAGATTTTGTCGCCTAATTAATTTTAAAAATTAAGTCACCCTCTGAAATAGATTGGACTGAGACGTCCCATAAAAGATTATTGATGTAGGATAATAAAAAATAATTTTTTTATTCTCAGACAACTCAGTTTGAATGTGAAGTCAAACTAAGCCTGCTATTTTATAAATGGCCAACTCAGCATTTGCTATGATTTTGGTTTTAAATTGTCCACCCGTTTGACTTTGTCCCATCTAATCCCTTCAATCAAACATGGGGCTGAATTATGTATGATTGACCAAATCCGGTCCTTCCTAAATGGTCAAGTTGAATTAATTTTAATGGTTTTTTTTGTTTTTCGTTTTTTGTTTACTTCTTCAAAGTTAGAAATTCGGTCCAAATTCAAAGGTGGTTGTGCAATATAAAGGCATTGTGCAGTATAAAATTATATAGTAGGAATTGGGTGAGATATCCTCTCTTGTAATGTTATATTTGTGAATATAGCCTTTGACCAGATTATTAGAATTAAAATAATTCTTTTATTTGAAAAGTATTAACTGAAGGTTACGCGGGTTCCACCCTAACAACACGTGGAGTAGATGAATAGGTGTAAATACGGATTAAAAATATTGACAATTAATATTGCAACAAGTAACGATAATTAATTAATCTAAATCCAATTCACATGATTCATTTCGCCTACTGTGGAGCCCTATCATACTTACTACCGTTTTGTTCTTCTGTTGGAGACTATGACAGGATTTAATACCAGTTGATGTCATTATCGAGATGAGGATTAGTAGTCATTTGGTTTCTCGATATCAGTATTGTTCTGAGATTGAAACCATCACTCATATTTTTACTGGTAGCAATATTTTAGATCATGTTTGGCAACATTTTGGGGCTTTATTTCATATTATCACGAGTACAAGAGAGGGTGTCAAATAGAGATTTCTGAAATGGAGGGTTGGCATCATCGTAGACACAAGTAATATGGGCCAACCGACCTACCACAACATATCAGGGCGCTTGTTCAAATTAACAGGTATGGTTTGCCCAGCACTAGAGTTTATGTAATTGTACTTTGCTTTTACTATTATTTTTGCTTTAACTTGTTCTTTTTGTAAGGGAAATAGTACTCTTTTTTTACTACTTTCATTTTATTATTTACTTTCACTGTTAGGGAAGTAGTATTTCCTTATATATTGATTTCATTGATATCATTTGTAACCATAGTATTCCTCGGCCACAAGTGAGGACATTTTAATAAAATTTCGGAGGTACCACTCTCCTTCTAGGGAAAAAAATACCATATGTTTAATTGCCGATTTGTATGAAATCAATAATGTAAATAATACAAAGAATTGGTGACGGAGAAAAACCCCTAACTGGATTAAAAAAAAAAAAAAAAACTCTTGGACTAAGTCAGTAGTGTCCACTATAGACATATCACCCCAAAAAATTACCGATTTCGCAACAAAAAAATGTTGTCGCAAAAATTGAGATTTTGTTGCAAAAGTAATTTAGTGGCAATGATATGTTTGTTGCGAGTATTGTCGCGCTATATGAGTTACGAACAACTTTCGACCATTCATCACATTAAAAAAATCATGACACTATTTGTTTGACGTAAAAAATACGAAATGGCAATACAGTATTTGTAGCCATAATGTCGTCACAATGTATGTATGTCGCAAAAAATTTAAAGGGCGACAATTCAATTTGTCACAATTCCAACAATTATTTTACGAGAAATATATTGTTGCAATGTTGAGTCACAGAATGCATTTTGCGACAACTTTCGGCTATTCATCGCATTAATAAATTGCAACACTATTTGTTTGACACAAAAAATATGAAATCACAACACGATATATGTAGTCTTAATGTTGTCTCAATGAATATATTTACTATGTCGTATATTTTATCTTAGAACATACAAAATTATTACGCAAAACTTATTACGCTATACAAAAAGTTTGTTGCTTCAACAATGTACAATTGTTGCCTAATTAATTTTATCTTTATTTATGTATGTCATACATTATATTTTAAAAATATAAAAGTGTTACAAATATTATTTTGTGACTGGATATTCATTGCATAATAAAGTGAACACCCACAGTTGACTCAACCTAAATATCTGAAATTCCGAAGTCATCTGGCAAGAAGAATCATATACAATATAGCTTGAAACTCAACCTCCAGAATAAGACAAACACCTTAAGGAGAAGAGAATGCCCTGATACATTATCCAGCTTGGTCCCGTATATAGCTGGTCAGTGGTCCACCAACTTCAGCCTTTTTTTAAACAAGAAAGGCTGAATGAGGAACTAATACAAATGAAGGATGTATCTCCATTCAATATTTGTCTAGTAAAAACTGAGCCCATAAGGATCTCTGAAAACGAAATAACCACCAAAGTTTCATGAAAAAAGTGTCAACTACATCATGTAGTCTCCTGAAGCCTAATCTACCCTTATCAATATGAAGACAAACATCCTTCCATATTCTCTAGTGTAGACGCCGCTCTTAATCCTTTGAGTCCTAAAGAAATCTCACAAAAATGCTTTCCAACTTTTTCAGTATAGCTTTAGGAGGCTGGATAATTTGAACAAGATACAAGATTATAGAAGAAAATATGAACCTCATCAAAGTATTCCGACCCCAGGCGAAAATAATCATGAAGCCTAACCTGAATCGTGCTCTAGACCTTCATCACATAAGAATGACCTTTTGGCCCCTTATATAAAGGGACCCCTAGATCGGTGAAAGGAAATTCCTAATGTCTAAATCTAGCCAAGTGCTACAATCTCCTGATTTGACTAGTGCGTGTCTGTCTAAGAAGTTTAAGATTGTTCTTGTTCCTATTCACCAACTAACCAGAAATACCTTCATAATGCTCCAAACAGTCACTGACTTTTCTGATAAACTATTTTAGCTATTTACAAATATAATCATATCATCAGCAAATGAAAAGTGTGAGACAAGAGTGATACCACCACGTCGATAACCCCTACTGGGTATTTTTAAAACTGTTAAATAAGTAGGCGAGGGAAGTAATCAACACTAACGATGAATAAGGATAGAGAGATAGAATTACCCCATCGATGTCCCCATTGGGAAGGATGGCCATTTAGGAACACTGAGAAACGACATTCTGAAATGCATTGTATGATTCTGTCAACCCAAATATGACCCAATCCAAATGCCTCTAAAATACAGTACATAAAATCCCAATTCATGCTATCATATATCTTGGCCATGCCGATTTTCAACATATTATTCTCCCATCTCATTTTATCAACCAATGTGTGGAGAAACTCTTAAATCAATAAAACAGTATTCCTAATCAGTCGATCGGGGATGAACTGGACTTCAATGAGTGTTCAATAACTTAGTGATAAGCTTTTTGAACTCTATGCATAAGCTGATCAGTCTGAAATCTGCCCATCTACAAGTACCCTCTTTCTTCGGAAGCAAGACAATAGAAGTAGCTACAAACCCGAGGTAGATGACCACCATCAAACAAATCTAAAACAGCCCTATACACATCATCCTAAATAATATCCCAACAATATTGGAAGAATAAGGATGAGAATCCATCTGAGTGTGCGATACTATCAGCATCAATACTAAATATTGTTTTCCGTAGCTCATAAATCAAAAAGGGGTGGTCGAAGTCATGTTATCTACTTTATCACTGGCTTGGGAATAATATCTGGACGAATGGGGTCCACATGATGTGAAGGAGTAGATAATAGATCCTGGTAGAAGGAGACAGTTGAACTCTGAATACCATCAGGAATAGATACAACTTCTCCTTACCAGGTCTTAATAGACCTAATACATGACCGTGTATGGTGTCCCTAAACCAGTGCATGAAAATATCGAGTGTTGTGATCCATATAACACACCAAATGTGTATCATACTTTTACTTTCATAATTCTTCTAAATAGATAAGGTCCGGTTCAGAATTATCTATGCATGATGAAAAATACCAGAGTTTTGGCGTGGGGTCCCTATCATACTTGATCCTTCATTCATCCAACCCCAACCCCAACCTTCCTCACCCATCAAAATACATCACCGAATTACGACAATCCCACCAAAACAAACGTTATTTCAACCTAAAGAAGTTTTTCCATTGAGCAACATTTTCGTAAGATGAGTAGGGAGTGACCACTTTTGTGTAATGAGTAGGGAGTGACCGCTTCCAAGAGATGAATGCTGAGAAATCATTGTGCTTGGTCTATATGCTTAGGAATCAGAAAGATCTAGGCCCAAGTTCAATTCAAATGTCACATTGTAAGTCATGGACAAAAAATTAATGTGCACAATTAAATAGTATATATCAATCTCTTCCTAACCCAACCATTGGACCATGTAAAACGATTTCCTAAAAATTCAGCATTCTCCGACCTACAATCTCGTTCATATCAGAGAAGATAATAGTGAGAAAAATGTGGTGAATACCCTCCTAAAAGTCCCTCATATGAACAAGGTAGCATGATGCATCAACTGGAGTAAGAAAAATAGGGCATTATAGTCTAGGATCCTCACCTATAACGCGAAGGAATTGAGGATGATCAACAAGTGAAGTAACAGTAGTCTCCACATTCCAAAAACACAAAATCTTATACGACTTATTATGAACCCTCGTGTCGAAGTGTAGATAAGGTCAAGTGGATACAAATCTCTCCTGAAGAATAAAAGGCTCCAAGATGACCAAGAAATAAACTCGATAAAGTTAAATGAGTCTCTTCAAGAAATGAGTTATAGCTCATTGCATTCAATGTAATGATACTCATATTTAGTATCTACAATTCTTCTTCTAAGTGATAGGGATGAAGTTGTTGTCCTCCCCTCTTCCCTTTCTCATAACCTAACCAAATCATAAAAAATAAAAAATTGCAGAAGGGACCATATTGATGTATACTAATATGTGATGTATTCTCCATATCAGATTGCTCAAAATGTGAAGCTTGAACACATGCATCTATATTATGCTAACAAATGGGAGAAACCGAAATATAGGTGCCAAAACATACATGGTGTTGGACCTAAAGTATGGGTAGCCACAATATTTGTACCTTCTAAGTCATTGGTATCTATGGCCTTTGAAGGAAATCATCTAACAACGGATCAAAATATTAAATAGAAGTTGATATTACATTATGCAGACACACTAATGGATAAACAACTGTATTGGGTACCGAAGGCTGTAATGTCCTAATCCGAGGAGAAGATGAGATAATCACTGGAAAAGCTGTAGTAACTGAAGAAGCTAGTGGAAAAACCTAATGATGTGTTCTAATAGCCACTAGAGGAGCTACAATAGCTGATGGAATAGCACTTGAAGATGAAGACTAAATTTGAACCCCAAATGTACTAGATACATGATGTCTCCTCTGATCTTGCGAACATGTACCCATCTCTTAGGAGGCTCAATTACAACCCTTTTTCTTTACTATTATCCTTGGCCAAGTCTGCAGTGCCTAGGGATAGGGTCAACAATTGGTACTACTAAAGCAATAGAAAATGGTGTATGATGTGATCTAATCATACAGTGCCCATCAATATACCCAAAATGTCTACTTTAGAAACAGTACTCAGGCTTTTTGACATACAAGATAGTCTAGAAGTAGCGACCGCGCTTCTTCTTGTCAATCCAGACTCTATTAGGGAGCTTATACTCTAAATTAACCTTAATACACACTCGCGCCTCACTAGGCCGGTGTAAATATGATGTCGCCTCCTTAATGCGAAGTAGAACTCCAAATGCCTTAGCTAAGGCAAATAAACTACTATTGGCCTGAAAGTAAATGGGCAGTATTGGAAATGAAACCTAAATTGGAACAATAGAGGTCTCATGTGGAGGGCTAAAACTGGGTGTTTTACCTTATAATTCACATGGAACACCCATCGATGTACCAAGAAAGTTTAAGAAATAAGTGTGAATAATCATCCCTATATACCAAGTGTATCAAGATATGACTAGCATCAGTAAGCCTTATCATATAATCATCGAAAGAACTAGATTTTTGATAATTATCATGTGCCTTAACCATGGAAGGCTTGTAGTGATAGAACTTGTCAGCAAGTGTTAACTTGTATGGCTCAAAAAAAAGTTTATCCTCTTCCTCAGTAAATGAAATGAAGGGCTCGCTCATATGCATAAAAGGTTTCTTAGAAACAAACATATTGTCAGTGAAGTCCTCGGGACTTGAAGGATAGGTACAAAAGACTTTCTCTGGTTGTGCTCAGAAGGGTAGCAACATATGATTTCTTACCCTGAACTTGTTGTGACTGAGCACCTAGAGGTAAACTAGCATGTGCAAATGATCCTAGAATAGATGGAGGGCCACGAGGGATAGCATAAGGTGGCATATATTGTCCATGCATAAGTGCCACGAGCGATTACGGCTAATTTATTGCATGAGGGTACAAAATCCCATGGGTAGACTGGTTAGTAGGCAGGTGTGGGCCACAATGGGTGGCAACATTTGTACCAATATTGTGATTTTCATGTAAGGGCACATTTTCCAATATATCAATTTCAATCAAAGCCAATTTTACAAAGCCATGGGTTTTGTATGTTTTGAGGTTAATGGAAGGGTCCTCGTTACCTGATTTTCTCCAAAAAAAACATTCAAACTTGCTACTTTAGTTTGAGTGATATAGTGCATAGATCCCAGTCTATGGTTGCCAGAAGAAATTGCTAATATGAAGGTCTTCCTAGGGGTTTTCAATGTGTTTAGAGTTGTTTGTAATGGTGCCATAACCTAATTCTTTCCAGAAAATGGAAGTATTGATAGCCTTGATAGGCACAACATAAGGCTGCAAAATTGAAACATTTGAAGGCTGAATTGAACCAATTGAGGTGTAACCTATATCTATTAACATGTTGATGGACGTTAGCTTGTTGCCATTTGGATTAATAACATAAATTTGTTCGCTAATTACAATTGATGAAACTACCACGATATGCATTATGTAATGAATGGGGGCTCGAATTTCGAAGTAATTGGGCACTAATTGGTACAATCGGTTGTTTACCCACAATCGTTTGCACATGAGTTTGGCTTTCCCTGGATAAATTTATGGGTTGAAGTGTGTGAGATCCATCAATTGAACACGGGTCTACCTCCAGTTGCATACGACTTGGGCACGATTCTCGAAAATTGTACAGTATCAATTGAGCCATGTTTTGAAGATATAAGACAATGAATAGATGCAGCTAGTTATGTAGAAGAATTCTTTTCGTTATCGTCGGCAAAGATATAACTAGCGAGAGGGTTGGTGACTTTGGAGGTTCATATGGTCTATATGCGATGGAGTTAAGTGGGAAGCTGGGTGGAGTGTGATGAGGTGATCAAACCATCACCGATGGGGACCAAATCTAGTGGTCTGGGTGGTGGCATGATGGAGTTTGGAGTTGTTGAAGGTCATATAAGCGTTTTCATTCAGGTCGCTTCGAATATTTCAATTATTTAATTGAATGGACACTATCAAGCATAAAATGAATTTTATTGTAAAATTTGCAATATTAATCTTCATCCATAGTGACGGTAGTAAAATAATTTAAAATATAAAGAATTTTCTCATGAAATTTTCATCAATTGATCTCCATGCCAGAAACCATTTAATACCACTAACGTCGAACTTTATAATTTGTAAGTAGCTTTTATTTTTTATATGGATGGGTAATCACAAAGATATGATGTGTTTCTATGGGCCATTGGTTTTTAATTATGATTTAAAAGAAATTTGTTGTTGTACATCTATTTTGAAATGTTTAGTACTAATTGTTAGATTTAAAACTTTATGAATCTTGATATTGAAATCCTTTTGTTTATTGCCAAGATAATCCATGTCAAATCATCAAGAAAATTAAATGTGTGGAACATAACTTGATCGATTGGGAATGAAGAACGAAGATTGATTACAAGTTCTTGATTGCGGCCTCTTGATCTTGATTGTCAATTCTTGATCTTCATCTTTAATACGCTTTTGTATTTTTATATTGATAGGATGCCACATAAAATGAGAATAATACGTATGAATTGGAGACCATAATCATATAAGATGTTCTATATGTATTTCAGTCTATCATAAAATACAATTCAAAGGAATCGGGTCTCTACACGTGTTTAACCTTATACCATCTAAGATGCCCAAAGTCCAATAACTTTAATTTCTTTATTAGATCGCTTTAAATAGGCTTAACCTTAAGATAAACATTAATACACGATTATTACATATGTATGCCCACTTAACAAACTAAAACCCAGCACGGACTAGCTTCCTTTTCAAAATTAGCAACTAATTTTCCTAGATTTTTTTATCATTTCTCTTGTTTAGATGTAATATTACATTGCACAACGACTTTTGAATATTTTTTACCTTTGAACTCTGAAGTAAACTGATAACCATAAACATAAATATGTGTCTAAAACAGACATTATCCATATACAAACTTCCATTAAACTAGCATCTCATCCAAAGGTATAACACCCATGTGAGCAGTGTACTCTGAATGACATAAGGTAGTAGCCCTTTAGTTAATGGATCTACTATCGTAGAGTTTGTTCCTATATGTTCTATAATAACACGACGACTCTAAACTCTTTCTTTAACAACTAGGAACTTGATATCTATAAACATAGACTTTGTCGAACTCCTGTTGTTGTTTGAATACAACACTGCTGATTTATTGTTACAATATAGTTTAAGTGGTCTTTCAATTCCATACGTAATGTGCAACCCACTGACAAAATTTTGCATCCACGTCCTTGATTGATGCTTTATAACATGATATAAACTTCGTGGCCATGGTTGAAGAAGCTACAAGTGTTTGCTTGGAATTTTCCCTAGATATAACTTCTCCAGCCAGTAGGTAGATATAACTCGATGTGGATCTTTGACTGTCTTGGCATTCAACAAAATCAAAATCATAATATCCAGTGATCTCCAATTGGCCTGATTTCTTGTATGTCATCATGTAATTCTTTGTTCTTTGTAGATACTACATAACCCGCATTGCTGCTATCCAATAATTCATCCTATATTTACTCAAATATCTGCCTAGCATTCCAATAATGAATGCCAAATTCGGACATGTGCAAACCTGATCACACATTAAACTCCCAACTACTAAGCATAGAGAATTTTCTACATTTCATTATCTTCAAGGTCATTCTTAGGGCATTGATTGAGAATGAACTTGTATCTCTTATCAATATGAGTATCACCTAGTTTACAATCCAAGAATACCATGAGAACGATTCAAGTTTATCTATATCCCTAATACAAAAAATACATTACTAAAATCTTTAATTAAAAAATTCTTTGATAGAAATTTCTTGATTTCAAGCAATCAGCCCATATCATTGCAGACAAGCGTATCTTATCGACATACAATACCAGAAAAATATGCTTACTCCCACTGAACTACGGTATGCACAATCATCAATTGCATTCATCTTAAAACCTAACGAGACAATTACTTGATGAAATTTGTGATACCTTTGACGGGAAGCCTGCTTAAACCTATAGATAGATTTCTTTAATTTGCAAACTATTTTTCTTTGGGATTCCTGATAAGAAGTTTTTCAGTTGCATCATATAAATCATCTCATCTATGTCACCATGAAAAGCGTCGTCTTTAAATGCATCTGATGTAGCTCAAGATCAAAATTTGTCATAAGTGCCATAATAGTCCTAAAAGAGTCTTTCGTAGAAATCGGAGAGAAAATCTCTTTGAAATCAATACATTCCTTTTGAGTAAAGACATTTGCAACAGGACGACGTTTATATATTTCCACATTACCTTTCCAATCGCTCTTAGTTTTAAATATCCATTTACAACTAATGAACTTCACACCGAATGAAATGGGATGAGTTTCCAAACATCACTGTCTTTCATGGATGTTATCTCTTCATTTATGACATCAATCTACTTTTGAGAATTATTCATTTTCATGACTTAATGAAAGTCGATTGGTTCTTCTTCCACCAATCCAATGCCATCCTTATGTTCTTGTAAAAAGACTATAAAGTTATTTAAAATTTCCTTTTCCCTTTCTCTAGTAGATCTCTTGACCTCTCAAAATATCTAATAAAATAGCAACTGACAGTTCTAGAGTCCATTTTGTTTTCATTTAACCTGTAGGGCCTTTCCTTAGTTGGACAATCCCAAATGTACAAGTGTTTTGAACTAGGCTTCTTGCTTGTCCAAAGCTCATAAAGGGCCTTGACAATTGCTTTACTTGAAACTCTATTAAGCTCATGTTTGGTACACATTAAAATTTTTATTTTCATTCTTCTACTCATTTTCAATCACACATTCTTCAATAAAATAATATTTTCTATCACATTAATAACTTTTCCTTCTTTTTCAACCACACATTCTCCATCAATCTACTATTTCAAAATACATTCTTCCAAAATAATATGGCTCAAACACACCCTAAGAATATAAACTGCAGTATTTACTGTTTCTCCCCAAAGAGATTTTGGTAAGGTAGAATGAGTAATCATACTCCCTACCATATCTTTAAGTGTTCTATTTCATCTTTCAACAACACCATTCATGCTAGGGATCTTGGCATGGTGTAATGATTTCGCGTTCCTATAGGTATTTAGGAAAAGGTCATTGATGTTGTTCTCCTAATGTGTCATATCTACCACAGTATTTACCATCACGATCAGATATAACGTGTTTTATTCTTTTATTGAGTTGATTTTCAACCTAAGCCTTAAACATGTCTCATGATTGAGATTTTTTATAATTGAGATACATACATCCATAACATGAAAATTTGTCTATGAACGTAATATATGACTATTGATCATTCCAAGATGATGAAGGGAATGACCAACAAAGATCCTTATGTATTAGTTCTAAGATGTTCGAAATCCTATTGACACCTAATCTCCTTATATTTGTCTGTTTTCCCTTAATGCAATTAACAAACATTTAAGTTTAAAAACCAACGGGATCAAGAGTTCCTTCCGACACAAACTTTTTGGTTCTCTTTTGAGAGATGTAACATAATCGTTTGTACCATAATGAAGTGAAATCCTCCTTGGTTAACTTACGTTTAGTACCATGTGAATTTACATGCCAGGTTTCATTATATGAGGAAATCGAATTAAGTATAAATTATCATATATAGATAAAGAACTGGTACCTACGATATTTGAGTTAAGAAAAGATTAAGCTAATTATTTCAAATGAACAAAAATAATCGAATTTGTCTGGTACAAAAATAGAAACCAGATTCCGTCTAAAACACAGTACCATAGTGTCTATTTCAAGTTCAAATAAAAATCAATTTTTAATAATAATCTAAAAGTTCATATAGTTTCAACTTGAACTAATTTTCTATTGCCCACGTAGATGAATCTTTGAGTATCATTTGACTTTCAGTTGTTTAGACAATCCTACATAGAAATACTTATATAAGTTCTGGCACCAGAATCACTCCACCAGGTGTGTATAGGTATTGGAAACTAAATTAATTCCAAAACAAACCAAAGTAAGAAGTGTATCTCTCTTTATACACCAAGTATAGTATTTGATATAATCCATCTTCATGTGTTCCAAAATTCCATAAAATTAACAGCAAGATGATTCATCATTTTTAAGCTTTTACTGTTTTCTTTTGAGTTGAATCAAATGCAACTTCCTTATTCTTTTTTTTTTTTCTTGAACTTACCTTAGAGATACTTGCCAAGTAAGCACTTTAAGTGCTCTTTTGCTTTAGCCTTTCTTTTTTCTTGTACACAATAAAATATGAACTCATTAAGAGTCCACTTCTCCTTTTGACAGTTGTAAATGACTTTAAATGGGTTAATTTCAGAAATGGTCACTGAAGTTACCTAAAAATTTCAAAACGGTCACTGAAGTTTCAAAGTTTCAGAAACGGTCACCGAAGTTTGAAATTTCTTTCAAAACGGTCACTGAATTTTTAGATTTTTTGGGCAAGTTTGAGACAATTTTTCGGCAACTTCCGACCACCAAAACCGTCGATGTCGAATACCGTTGGAAAGCCCACGATGTCCTCTTCAATTACCACCAAAAATCTCCCCAAGACTCCAAGTGATTCGGCCGGAATAAAATCACGAAGTCGGCAACCGAAAATTATGAAAATCTGCCCAGATTTTCAGATTTTTAGGGCAAGTTTGAGGCAATGTTTCGGCAACTTCCGACCACCAAAACCATCGATGTCGAATACCGTTCGAAAGCCCACGATGTCCTCTTCAATTACCACCAAAACTCTCCCCAAAACTCCAAGTGATTCGGCCAGAATAAACCCAAGAAGTCAGCTACCCAAATTGGGCAGATTCTTGAACTTTTTTGCCCAGTTTGGGTAGCTGACTTCGTGGGTTTATTCCGGCCAAATCACTTGGAGTTTTGGGGAGATTTTTGGTAGTAATTGAAGATGACATTGTGTGCTTTTCAACGGTATCCGAAATCGATAGTTTTAGTTGTCGAAAGTTGCCGAAAAATTGCCTCAAACTTGCCCAAAAAATCTAAAAATCTGGACAAATTTTCATAATTTTTGGTTGCCGACTTCGTGGGTTTGTTCCGGTCAATTCACTTGGAGTTTTTGGGAGCTTTTTTGTGGTAATTGAAGAGGACATCGTGGGCTTTCCAACAGTATCCGAAATCGGCGATTTTGGTGGTCGAAAGTTGCCGACAAATTGCCTCAAACTTGGCCAAAAAAATTGAAAATTCAGTGACCGTTTTGAAAGAAATTTCAAACTTCAATGACCGTTTCTGAAACTTTGAAACTTTAGTGACTGTTTTGAAATTTTCAGGTAACTTCAGTGACCATTTGTGAAATTAACCCGACTTTAAATTGGTTAAATTGTGCAAGAAGGGAAATAAAAATCAAATGAACAAGCAAATAATCTGACAAGTCCAACTTTAATGACTTTAATTTTGAAGCAAGATGAGATATCTCCATGATGTACTCCCTTATGTTTCTTTAACCCTTATACTTTAATGAAACCAAATTTTCCAAAAACATATTAGTTTGTCATATCGCTTTTTGCAAAGTGTTTTTCAATTTCTTCAAGAAATTCCTTCATAGTAGTTGCCTTATCGGACACAACACCCCTAAATGATCATAATATTCATGCGATTTGAATGATCCCACTTATCAAAGTCCCATTTTTCATTAGTAAACTTTTATCCGTTAGTACAGCGGGTTGTTTAGTCCTTAAAGCAAGGTCTAGATCCATGCAACTAAGAACAATTGAACATTCTATTTTCGGTCCTTAAAGTTGGTTTATTAAGCACAAAAATAGTGTTGGTGTTGACATATATATTAGAAGTAGAAGTAGAAGTAGATGAATTAACTAAATAAAGAATAAAAATAAAAAATACATGTTTACGTGAGAATCCATATTAAACAATCAACAAATTCTAATAATGGTAGCCTCCATCACAAGAGATAAAACACAACATTGACATTTAGGGGTTGTTTGATGGAGATAAAAAATTAGATTTTTAGTAAATTTTGATAAAAATTGATTGAATGTGTGGTTGAAAAGTTGTAGGACCAATGAAATATGTGGTTAATATTGATTGTTTGACTTTGACAAAGATTAAAATTTGATTTTTAATTAATACCAAATATGAGCTTAGTCTTTGTACATAAATATCAACTTGTATATGGTACACTTGATGTAGTAATCAATTATTGATAATAAATTATGTCAAATATTAAGTCTATCTACGAACAGACTCAATTTCACATAAAAAAAAACTTTATAATTATCACATATTTATTATCGTAGGTGTGAATGTAATTCGACAAAATATTGACCTTCATTTGTGCCAAACAATACCCACATGTATTATGTATACAACAATTCTAATATTCTATATAAATCAATTTACACAAGAGTGGTTAATTTGGTAACATGTTGCTTCAACTAATCTATTTTAGAATATTAGACATCCGAAATAAATTAATTGTACCAAAACTTGAATTTGATTGTTACATTAGAAATTTTTTTGAATGAGTGTAGATGTATACATCTGATTATGCCCAAAGAATAACGCGGTAGTTGTAGTGTAGTTTTGAGGTGTAGTATCCACAGAGAGATGGAAAAGTTGTCAAATGTTCCAAAAATGGGTGAATTATCCTCTTAAATTTTCGGGAGAGTTAAATTGTCGATCAATTAAATTAATATAAAAAATGAGATAAAATTCAGTGATTTAAGGTAATGAAGCATTGGAATTCCCTCATTAAACATCATTTATTCAAATTGATGACACAGTTAGAGACCTTTCGAAAAATTTAGCAATCAAGACCAATATAATTCATGTCCTAAATTCTAGATTCCCTTAACAATTATTACAATCATCTATTGAAATTAGATTATAGATCATTCATATACATATAGCATAAGAAAATAGATAACCATACCAATAGATTTAATGAAATAGAAATTCAATACATAGTTCAATTGTTCGATAGAAAGAACGAGACTGATTCTATAAAAAACTTAATACATGTTAAATCAAATTCACAATTAACTCATAAAGATGAAAATCTAGATCTAGAAGTGTTTAGCAAAACAAATACCAAAAAACATAAATAAATGACGTGAAATCACCGAATCCGAGTGAGTTCCTCCCTTGTTTCACCAAGATTTTTAGCCTTCCATGGAGTTCTTGAGCTAAACCTGAGAGAAAACTGATAGGAGTTGAATGATCCACGTTCTGGAACGTTTTGGGGCTTAAATATGGTGAAAATTTCGGTTTCCACACGTGTTTCAATCAAACAATGAAACTGAAAAAATTTCATGTTTTAGCTTAAGGCGTGCACCTTAAGGAATTGGGTAGCCTCAGTCTAGGCATTCTTAGTGTAAGGCGCGCGCTTCTCCTGCAGGTGAGGGCCACGCCTTGCAGTGTATTTGAGCTATGACTTTCTCTCTTGATGTCTGATTGAGCTGATTCAAGTTGCTTTGGAAAGCTTACTCAAAGGGCTACAATTGTGATTCATAGACCAACCTCAAATTCGATCTTCTTCCATGTCAAAAACTGGTCTCAATATGAGGCTGAAAATCGGTGCAGAACGTTTCAGCTTGAAAGCTGATTTCTGATCATGTTTTGGCAATATTTCATCTCTTTGACTCCTTTTTCATTGAATTGACATCAATGCTCTCGAATATTCATTATATGGTTGGAAACAAGTTTAGAGTATTTGCTCTTCAGTCCCTGAACTTCCACTTTCTTCCATTTTGATCATTTTTCACTTGTTTCTTTCATTTTCCACCGTTTCCACCCATTTGCAACATAAACCAAGATATAGAAGTATTTAGTGCATTTAGCCGTCAAATAATCATAGAAACGCAAATATTAATAGGTGAAAAAATAATAAATGTGCTATTATCACACCTCAACTTGCTTATTGCTAGTCCCTAGCAATTTAATGCAGAGCAAGATGAATAAATGATTGGTCTATTTAACAAGTGAAATTGTTAAGTTCTAATTTAATCACATGCATGCCCTCTTCAAACTTAATACCACACGAAATTAACAATGTCAAGATGTTAAAGACTCATGCCAAATGTGTGAGTGTGTGTCAAGCCATAGCCATCTTACCGCTAACCCTAACATATGTAACATCAAATATATCTCAAGATAAAGGTTCGGCTCCATAACTCACGGGTATCAAGGCATTTAGTGCAGGGTTTCTCTCTATGGAGTTTAGAAAGATGTACACTCAAAATTGAAGGTTTAAATATTTATGAATAAGCAACAAGCAAACATTAATTCTGTGATAGACATACTATCAAATGAGAATTCATCAACTTCTTACCATAGCCTACTTGGGACCAAAACGGTCAATACAAAGGGTAGTAATGAAGTTTCGGTTGAATCGTATAAGAAGAATGAATGTAAAAATTCAAATACTTCCAAGCACATAGTTGGATATTTTCTCAAACATCTCAATCGATCCCAACTTCTAATAAATACCTATTTTGACATTTCAAACATCAAAATCAATTAATTTTTTTTCTCAAATACTTGACACTAGCCAATTCTTGTCGTTTTCCTTGCTTCTATTCTTCACAAATAAATATTCAATACCTACTACACACTTTGAAGTACAAAGGCGAAAAAATATGTGTATAGGTTATACTTCAACATGGAGGGGTATGAATGACATAGGTACATGAAGGAAAACATTGTATGTGTGTATTGGCTCAAAATGGCTACTAGGGGTTGTACTTATTAAAAATAAAGGCTTGAAAGGCTCAAATATTGATCATAAATTGACCTTTAGCATCTCCTAAGTAATCTACCATCTTACCACAAATCATGTAATGTTATTCTCAAAGGAATTTCCAATTCACAAGATCAATGAACGCTTATTGCCATATTTTAGTATATTGTAGCTCTCGATCATCACCAAGTATCTCACAAGAAAAACTTCAACAAGAGACTCATCTAATTACATGTGTTAAACTATCATCGTACCACAAGGCTTGTGTGTACAAAAGGAATTCAGCAAGTATCATGACATCTAGATTTTCACAAACAGAATTAACTCCTAGTGGGGCATTGTCATTCAAAAGTAGAATCATGCAGCAAATCAGAGACTTAAAAAAAATTTAACCCATCATGACAAATCAACAAAAATTCATGATAATCATAATAGCATTCAAAGTAACTCTCTCTCTCTCTCTCTCTCCCTCTCTCTTCCCCCCCTCCCCCTCTCCAAAAAAAACTAAATATTGCATTGTTCTCAATGCATAAACATGAATATAAAAGAAAAGAAGGGAAAGATATCACCTGAGCATGGTAATGAATCAGTAGAAACTTGAGGTATAAGAAGTCTGAAAGTACTCAAATGGATGGTGGTGTAAAGAAAGAAAATAAAACTATAACTAAAAATGTGAAATGAAAATAACCATAGATCAAATGCAAAAATTAAAAAAAAAATGGAAAGAACTTCCATTGGGTTGCCTCCCAAGCAGCGCCTTTGTTTATTGTCATTGGCTCAACCCACTGTTCCCTTTCTTAGTCCGCATCTAGCCAGTGCGATCCCAAGTTGCCTTGTAGTGCATTGAAACTCATTGGACATAACCATTGGTATGGCTCATCCGCCTCCATCTCGTACATGTGTAGGGTCACTAGGGAAAAATTCAAAATTTGGAGTGGGGGCATGTTCATTGACGATTGCGTCCAGTTTATATAGTTCTAGAGTTTCTTTCGGTGGTCCAAGAAACATATCATCAACTACCTCCTGAGTAACTGTGTCAATCATGTATGTTTGGTGACACGCATCATCTTCCTTAGCCTGCCTAGTGACATGAAAGATGTTAACTCCTAAGGTCATATTCCCAAATGATAGCTTCATTAGACCATTCCTGCAATTTATAAGAGCATTAGTCATGGCAAGGAATGGTCTACCAATAATGATAGGAATTTTGGAATTAACATTTACATCCACTTTTAAGTTTAAAATCAAGAAATCAACAGGGTAGTAAAATTTATCGATTTGTACTAAGACATCCTCAACTACACCTCTTGGTCTTATGTAGGTTTCATCTTACCTAAACCTAATGAAAAGTAAATAGTATAAGGCATGATGTTAACACTGGTCCCTAGATCAAGAATGGCTTGTCCAATCTTATGGTTCCCGATTATGCACGAAATAGTATGACAACCAGGATCTTTATACTTTGGTGGGGTCCTTTGCTCAATCACAGCACTCACATGTTCAGTCAAGAAAGTAGTTTTCTTGACACGGTGTTTCCTTTTCACAGTGCACAAGTCTCTAAGGACTTTAGCATAGATAGGAACTTGTGAAATCACATGCAAGAGTGACAGATTGATTTTTACTTGCTTTAGGTGCTCTAAGATTTCAATATGATGGCCACCAGATTTCGAGGTAGACTTAAGAACTTGAGGGAAGGGCACTTTGACTGGATTCTTTACTACCTCCTCACTAAGGTTATTCTCATTTAACTCACTGGACTCAGTCTCGTTTTCCCGAGGTTTGAGAGTTGGTTCTAAGACCTTTCCTAAACGAGTGGTTATGGCATTCACTTCCTTAAAGTTAGGATCTCCTAATCCTGATGTTTGTGCCATGTGTTACCCCTTAAGATTTGGTTGAGCTTGAGCTGGAGATTTTCTACGTTTCCCTACAGCTAATGTATTGGTTAATTTAGACATATGACTCTTTATCTCCTTATTTTCCTCGACTATCTGGCTAATCATGGTCTCAAGCGATCGCATGGTACACTTCGAAGCCCGAATCTTCACTTTTCTTCTACGACTCAAACTCATTTGCTAAGATATCTTGCATGACGTTTCAACCCTAAATATATCCCAGAACACCCAAGAACGCCTCCATACATGATTTTACTCTAATTTTTGATCAAGAGACACATGGGGAACTAAAGATCTAGGTGAAGCTATGAAGGAACTCGGTTGGAATTGGTGATTTCATGTCATTTATTCATTTATTTTGATCTTTTCATTGTCAAACAATGATATAATTTAGATTTTCATTCTCTTGAATTTACATTGAATTCAATTTAACATTTACAAGATTTTTTATGGATTCAGTCGTGTTTTTTCTATTGTTTAATCAAACTATTTGTTGAGTTTTAATTTTAGTTATTTACTGTTGAGATTGATTTAGCAATTATTAAATCTTTCATAGATCCAATCATGCTTCTTCTATTGTTAGATTGAACTAGTTGTCGAATTTTAATCTCAATTTCACTTTATTGACGGATTAATTACTGCCATATGCTTGATGTACAAGGTCGATCTTTGATCTTATTTCAATAGAATTGAGTGAATAGGTCATAAATCTATATTCTAGTATTACATTTGTAAATTAAATTGATTTTCACGATATATCTTCTGTTTAGAGTGGCAAGATGAAAGCCTTTAATTGAGTTATAAAACTGAATAATTGATGTGAATGATTTGATCCAATTGAGGGAAATCTGACGCTTCACTGCTTCAAATTATTGATTTTAATTTCACTTTTCAACATTGAATCTTACTACACATTTAATAGAACAATTCATCACTTTTTTATCCTTTAAATATTTCTCCATCTCCCTATGGATACGACATCTCAAAGCTGCACTACAACTACCGTATTATTCTTTGGGTGGAATCAAATTTTGGCAACGTTGCCGGGGAGACGGTACAAAATACACAAGGATCGACTGAAAAGAGTGACATCGTTCCTTTACTTCGTTTTTAGTTAGTTTAATTTTCGTTATTGTATTTTTCTTATTTTCACTTTTTTTCTTGTGTTTCATGAGCAGGTATCGAGGAGAGCGAGGAAGATCTGCTGACAGACCTGATTTAGAGTTTGAATGTCTTTTTAACCCTACTTTTGATTCTGCATCTGTTAAAACTGACACTTCTTCACACAACACCATGTCTGATAGTGAGCATGATGTACCTTTTTGGACTTTACATGATTATCTTCATCACACACGCACATCCATACCATCATACATTATTTTTTCACCTAATATGTAGACGTATGGACCTTAAACTAAGAATGATTCAACTTCTTCCCACTGTTCATGGACTTGAAAATGAAAATTCATACGTGCATATTAGGGAATTTGAGGAGGTGGTCACAACTTTCAACAATCAACATGGTACATCGGATGCATTCAAGCTTAAATTTTTCTCATTTTCACTTAAAGATAGAGCAAAAAGCTAGATGTATTTGTTGAGATCACGTTCAATTGGAACATGGGGTGAAATGATTCAAGTTTTCTTTAGCAAATATTGTCCCCATCATAAAACTAGTGCTTTGAAGAAACAAATTTCTTCATTCACTAAAAAAGACAGTGAAACCTTATACCAAGCATAAGAACGATACAAAAAGTTACAAGCTCTTTGCCCCCATCATGATTATGAGAGTTGACGAATAGTGAGTTGTTTTTATGAGGGACTAACATCTAGGGAGCGTCAATTTATTGAGATGATGTGTAACGATGAATTTTTACAAAAAGATCCTGACGAGGCTATAGAGTACTTAGATGACCTAACTGAGAAAGCTCACACCTGGACTGGCCCCAGTGCCACTGATAACACTAATAGATCACAGCCCGTAGTAAATATTTCTAGTGCAGGAGTTTATCATCTTAGAGAAGAAAATAGTCTTAGAGCTAAGGTAAAAGCCCTAACTAAAGAACTTAAAAACCTTACGCACTAAGAACTCAAAGCCTACTCCTACCGTTGCTCGTGTTGAATCTTCTGGACCATGTTGTGTGTGTAGTGGAATTGATCATCCAGCACATCAGTGCTTTGCTCTAACTGAGATGAAGAGGGTTTATGAGGAACACTGCAATGTCTTAGGCACGTATAACAAGCCTTATGCTCCATTTTCTGATATATATATATATATATATATATATATATATATATATATATATATATAATCAGGGGTGGCGGAATCATCCTAACTTCAGTTGGAAATCTGAAAACCGCAACCTCCCCAACCACCTAGAGTTTTTAATATACCATCATGCCAGCTCACAACTTCTAAGAACTCCTTAGAAGACACCCTACATGCATTCATTGAGGCACAAAGTAAAACCAATAAAACATTTGAGACTATGATTACCCAAATTGTTGAGGGAAATTAAGGAAATCAAAATCATATATCCAAATTAACTAGTGCCTTAACTGTAGTGGAATGGGGAAAATTTCCAGCTCAAGCTCAACCAAATCCTAAAGGACAGCATATGGTACAAACCTTAGGATCTAATGAAAATAATCTTAGGAAAGTAAATGCCATAACCACTAGATAGGGAAAGTCATAGAACCAATTCCCAAACCTAGAGAAACTGAAAAGAATGTAGTGAGCTTGAAGAAAGCAACCCTAACGAGGAGGTAGTGAAAAATCAGTAAGAGTATCTTTCCCCACAAGCTCTTAAGTCAACCTCAAAATTTGCTGGTCAACATAGTGATTTCTTAGGTTCCTACATATGCTAAAGTTCTCGAGGACTTGTGCACTGTCAAAAGAAAGCATAATGTCAAGAAAATCGTTTTCTTGACTGAGCAAGCAAACGTTGTGATTGCGCAAAGGATCCCGCCAAAGTATAAAAATCCCGGTTGTCCCACTGTGTCCCGCGTCATTGGGAATCATGAGTTTGGACATGCCCTTCTTGATTTAGGGGATAGTGTCAATCTTATGCCTTATGCTATTTACTTGTCGTTAGGCTTGGGTGAGATGAAGCCTACATCTAAGCTTTGCAATTAGCTGATAGGTCCACTATTAGACCTAGGGGAGTAGTTGATGATATATTGGTTCAAATTGATAAATTTTACTACCCTGTTGATTTCTTGGTTTTGGATGTAAAAGCTGATGTGAATGTTGATTCTAAAATTCATATTATTCTTAGTAGACTTTTCCTTGTTACTGCTAATGCTCTGATTAATTGTAGGAATGGTCTTATGAAATTATCATTTGGGAATATGACTCTAGAAGTCAAAATTTTCCATATCACTAAGCAGTTAGAAGAAGATGACGAGTGTCATCAAACCTACATGATTGATGCACTCACTCAGGAGGTAGCTGATAATATATTTCTTGGACCAGCACAGGAAATTCTAGAACTGGATGGATTGGATGTTGCCATCAATAAACATCTCGAGAAGAAGGATCAAGAGTCGGGTAATAGTTCTTATTTTACATTACCAGTTTCTAACGAGAGGACTTTACCTTTTGTGTTGCAGGCCTCCACTCTTGATTTTCAGCTTTCCTCAAGTCAACTCACACATGTATTTGATGGAGGTGGAGAAACATCACCGGTGAGTATGTCCAAAGAGCTTAGTGCATTGCAAAGAAAATTGAAACCACACTTACTGGATGTGAGCTGAAAGAGGAGACTTTAGGTCGAGTCAACGACAATAAACAAAGAAGCTGCTTGGAAGACTACCCAAGGAAAGTTCATTCCTTTCTTTTTCTGTTTACTTTTGTATTTATATTCTAGTTAAATTCTATCATTTATTTTGCATTACAAGTCCATTGAGTACTTTCGAACTTCCTATAATTCAAGTTTATGTTGATTCACCATATAATTTTTGTGATATTTCTTCATCTGGCTTTCATATTTATACATTAAGGACACTACAAAATTTTAGTTGGAGGGATGATCTATTGGATTTTGTTGTGAATTGCATGTGAATTTTCAGAAATTTTTATGGTTTGAGTCTCTAATTTGCCGCATGTTTATACTTTTGAATGACAACACATGTCACTAGGAATTAATTTTGTTTATGAAAATCTAGATGTCATAACACTTGCTAAACTTTTCGTGCACACAAGCCTTGTGGTAAGATGGTAGTTTAACACATGTAGCTAGAGAGTCTCTTGTTGAAGTTTTTCTTGTGAGATAATTGGTGAGGATTGAGAGCCACAATATACTAAAATATGGTAATAAGTGTTCATTGATCTTGTGAATTGGAAACTCCTTTGAGAATAACACTACATGGTTTGCGGTAAGATGGTGGATTACTTGGAAAATGATAAAATGTCAATTTAGGATTGACATTTGAGCCTTCAACATTTCTTTTCAATATCCCTAGTAGTCACTTTGAGCCATACACATACATATCATTTTCTTCATGTACCTACGTTATTCATACTCCACATTGGAGTACAACGTTTGCGCATATTTGTCCATCTTTTTACTTCCAAGTGCGTAGTGGGTATTTGATGTTTATTTGTGAAGAATTGAAGTAAAGAAATCGATAAAAGTTGATATGTGCTCAAGTAAGGCGGCCCACAAAAAAAAGAAAAAAAAAGAGAGAGAAAGAAAAATTGAGAAAGAAAAAAAAAACATATATTTATTTTATTTTGGAGGCTTGAAATATTGAGAATGTATTGATTGAAAGATGTGATGTATGGAGATGTTTGATAAGATACCTAACTATGTGCTTGGAAGTATTTAGATTTTTATATCCGTTCTTCTCATACATCCAACATAAACTTCATTACAACCCTTTGTATTGACCGTTTTGATCCCAAGTAAGCTGTGGTAAGAAATTGATGAATTCTCATTTGGTAGTATGCTTATCACATAATCAATATTTGCTTGTTGCTTGTGCACTATTGTTTAAGCCTTCAAATTTGAGCGTTCATCTTTCTCAACTCCATAGAGAGAAATCTCACCTAAATACTTTGAAACTCGTAAGTTATGAAGTTAAACCTTCAGCTTGAGATATACTTGATGTTGCATGTGTTAGGGTTAGCGGTAAGATGGTTATGGCTCGACATACACTCACACATTTGGCATAAGTCTTTGACGTCTTGATAATTGTGACATTGTTAATTTCGTGTGGTATTAAGTTTGAAGAGAACATGAACTGTGGTTAAATTAGAACTTGATAATTTAACTTGCAATATTGACTAGTCTTTGATCATTTTATTTTGTATTAAATTGCTAAGGACTAGCAATAAACAAGTTGGGGATGTGATAATAGTGCAATTATCACGTTTTTCATCCACTAATAATTTCATTTTCATGATTTATTGGCACCTAAATGTTCTAAGTACACTTATATTTTGGTTTAGGTTACGAATGGATGAATACAGTGGAAATAAGAAGAAACAAGTGAAAGAGGACCAAAATGGAGGAAAGTGAAAGTTTAGGGACTAAAGTACAAATGCTATAAACTTGTTTCCAACCTTGTGATGAAGATTCGAAAGTGTTAGAGGTCAATTAGATGAAGGAATGAGCCAAAGGGATGAAACATAGTCAAAACATTATCACATATCAACTTTCAAGCTGAAAAGTTTTGCACTGATTTTTAGCCTCATCTTGAGACCAGTTTTTGAAATGTTAAGTGATCGAATCAGAAGTTGACATCTGAATAACAGTTATAGCCCTTTGAGTTATCTTTCCCATGCAACTTGAATCATTCAATCGGATATTGGAAGAGAAAGTTATGGTCAAAATATTGAGAACTGTCCGATAGAATTTCATCAAAACCATGCGATCGCATGGTATTTTTGCTGTGCTGTCGCACAGAGACGTTCATCGAACTCCAGGCATCATTTCAATTGTTCCTTGCGACCGCATGGTACACTTCGAAGCTCAAATCTCCACTTTCCTTCTACGACTCAAACTCATTTGATAACATATCTTGCACGACTTTTAAACCCTAAATATAACCCAGAATACCCAAAAAGCCTCCATACATGATTTTACTCTGGCTTTTGCTCAAGAAATACATGAGGAGCTAAAGATCTTGGTGAAGCTATGAAGGAACTCGGTTCAAATTGGTGATTTCATGTCATTTATTCATTTATTTTGATCTTTTCATTTTCAAACAATGTTATAATTTAGATTTTCATTCTCTTGAATTTACATTGAATTCAATTTAACATTTACAAGTTTTTTCTAATGTTCAATTAAACTATTTGTTGAGTTTTAATTTCAATTATTTACTGTTGAGATTGGTTTATCAATTATTAAATCTATCAAATATCCACTCATGCTTCTTCTATTGTTAGATTGAACTAGTTGTCGAATTTTAATCTCAATTTCACTTTATTGACGGATTAATTACTGCCATATGCTTGATGTATATGATCGATCTTTGATCTTATTTCAATAAAATTGAACGAATATGTCATAAGTCTAGATTCTAGTATTACATTTGTAAGTTAAATTGATTTTCACGATATATCTTATGTTTAGAGTCCCGGGATGAAAGCCTTTAATTGAGTTATAAAACTGAGTAATTGATGTGAATGATCCAATCCAACTGAGGGAATTCTGACGCTTCATTTTTTCAAATTATTGATTTTAATTTCACTTTAACATTGAATCTTACTACACATTTAAGAGAACAATTCATCATTTTTTTATCCTTTAAATATTTTTTCATCTCCCTGTAGATACGACACCCCAAAGCTGCACTATAATTACCACATTATTCTTTGAGCATAATCAATTTGTTACTATGATTTCAATCCAGAGAGAAAAGTCAAGTTAACTAGCTAAAATCTTGTTATTTTACCCTGCTGATTGGCCGCCAATTAGGTAATTAGCATGACATGTTTGTGTATTTGTTAAGTTAGGTTATGGTTTTGTTTGAGAATGAACAAATGTTTAAGTTTGTGTGTGTTTGATAAGTGTATTTTATACACTTATTCGGGCTCCAAAATATTGATATTTCGTAATTCTTTTAATGGAATTATAACCTAAATTATTATATAATGTGTTATTATGTGAAACTCAATTAATAGAAGTGAACTTGAAAGAAAAAAGCAAAAAATGGCGGGATCTAAAGTTGGGGGCTAAAGTGAAAATACTCAAAAGTTGTGTCAAAGCTCACGTTGAAGATTCGAGAATGTTAGGGGTCAAATGGATACAACTAAAGATCAAAAGGAGTGAAAACAAATCAATTTTTAACCGCACAAGGATGTCCAAATTTTTAGTTGGAGATTGAGACTCATTTTTGGCCCCGTAAACGTTCGAATTGAAAAGAGATATTTCTATCAATGTTGTATCCCTTTGAGTTATCTTTCTAAATCATTTTGAATCACCTTAATCGGGTTTTGGAAGAACAAGTTATGACAAAAATACTGAAATAAGCACAGAGTTTAGAACAATGACCTAGGGCCCACGCATCGGCAACCGAGCGCCCAAGCGCTCTCTTACCCAAAAAAATAGTGTTTTTTTTTTTTGCAAATTTTCAGTGCCCAAGCGCTACCCTAGTATTTGACGATGCACCTAGGCAACGCCCATTGCGCTTAGGCGTTGCACCGCACAACTTAGGTTTTTTCTATTCGGATCGCGAGAAGCCCAGAAAAAGACTCCAAATTGGCCAAGAGCATGTAGAGAAGTATAAATAGACATAAGAAGGCACTAATAAAGAGGTTCCACACATTGAAAAAAGAGATACAATGAGAGATCGAAGAGCAAAATCAAGAGAAGAAATCCATCGCGGGATTCAAGATCAAAGCAAAGATTGGAAGCGGAAGAAGACGTTGGTGCAAGAGTTTATTTTTTTCCATATCTTTATTCCAATAATTCGGTGATGTATTCAAGTTTATTTATTTGTTTTTCTTTTTATATTATGTGTAACTAAACTCTAAATTAGGGCGAACAATGTAATCTTTTGAAACCCTTAATTCTTTAATCCAAGAATTATGTGGTTTATTCTTTCATGTGTTAGTTTTATTATGAGTTTAATGTATTAAATTACCTGATCAATAATTGGTAATTTTCTGAGCCTCTTACGAATTAAAAGGTGAGTTTGAGATTTAGATCGTATAATAAAGCTTGGTAAAGTAATAACCAGTAGAGATACATATATTAATTATTGCGGTCGTTATAGGAATTCTTAAAACTATAATTCGTTTAATTAAGGGTAATTCACATAGAGATATGAAATTAAATTAGTTAAATAGACCCAATAAGAACTCGAGAGGGGTAAATTGAATATCATAGAAGAATTCGACCGAACACTACGTTAGGTTAGAATCTTAAATTAGGAATTAACACCACAACAAAAACAGTCGAACGTTGATGTAGGCCTACGACAACGTTTGGACGTGTATTGCAAATCGAGATGTTGTCGTAGAGTAGAGAGATACGGTAACATTTTTTGAACGTTGCCGAAAGTGTTTGACAACATTTAAAAACGTTATCGTAGAGAGATATGTCAACGTTTGACAAACATTGATGTATCTATCTATGACAACATTTAGCTTGCCGTAGAGTTTTTTTAACAACAATTTATGCAAATAGATTGGCAAAATCGAAAATGCACCTTATGAAAAAAATTTGGAATTGCATAAAAATTGATAATTTCGTCACAAATTTTTGAATCCATACACTTGAATATTAGAATGTGATATAACACCACTTAAATAAAAAGGAGCTTCAAAATGAAATAAAATGGATTGGGAAAAACTCGATCTTAAACGAAACACATAAGCTCACTTTTTTCTTCTTTCATAAAACCCATCAACTGTTATAATTACCATCAACTACAACGACTGCATCTTGACCTTCTGATAAAAAATTTGATCTGGCAGCTGTGAAGGATGAAGTATACATCTTTTCATCTTTAGCTGCTGCCACTGCATCCATACTTCTTTTATGATGTTCAGATCTTGGTTGGTCTGTTTAAATAATAACTTCACAAGTTAAAAATGACATATTGAAATAGTGAAGGCAACGGATAGAAAATCCAGGAACCATGTCTAGAAGCACAGATAAGTGTTCTGAAGCTGAATCCATAAGAAGATAGGACCACCTATAAGCTCATTCAGTTGTGATGACCCCCTCCCTCTCCCATATCAATCAATTGCATATAAGAAGAATATCAAAACACTGTAGTTAATTTGTACCCAATCCAAGCCTGGAAGATTCTTATACAGAGGAAGTCATCGGCAACTATGGTCTTCTCCAGTTCCAGATATAAGTTTCTTTGCTTTAACATTTCATATTTGGAAACAGTGCCCAGATTACCTAGTTCCATTTGACTTATTCCTTCTGCAAGTGTTCCAAACTTTCAATGCAAGACATCCCTCTTAAAAACTTGAGTTAATTTTACTTAGTAGTCTTCTTCCTTTTAAAAGAACTGCTACACTATCACTTCTTTCAATGGAATAACTTAGCAGTGCTCCTAGATTAGTGTTAATTTTACTCAAGAGCTGGGAAACTTGTTGGAGTGCCTTTCACCAGACCGCCCATTGCTGAAACCCATTTTTTCAAGCTAAAAAGAATTATAAATAAAAAGTTCAACAATTTTCAAAGAGAAAAACACGAGAATCAATTTATGAGTTTAAACATATTCCTTAAACAATCAGTACTTAAAAAATTGGGCGAAATTGAATTAGATCTATACATAACAAAAGAAAATTGGGAAAAATATAATAAGATCTATACCTAATAAAAGAAAATTCAATCAGACTAAGAAATGAAAATCAAAGTAAGGCTACTCCTTAAATCTATTACCTTTCTTAGCAGTAGTACCCTTCTCGACCTTGCTTAAGTTGACGTCCAAGAGCAGTCATTGATTTCTCAGCATTGTCTAGAAGAATCGTCAGAGAGGAGATCTTAGGAGAGGAAGGTAGGTTGTGAGGTTGAGAGGTCTTCACGAACGGATTAAGGTTATAGATTTTGATAACGGGTTGGGTCGGATCCACGGTTTCGGATTTTTGGGCCCAACCCTAGGAGAAATGGTTAGAGTTTCATGTTTTCCATTTATTTGGAAAAAAAAAAGAAGGAAAAAACCCTTTTCGCAATACTTAAGGCATGTTGCAAAAAGTAATTGTTTTTTTTTTTTTGCAACATTCAGCAAACGTTGTGAAGGGTAAGACTTTCTGCAACGTTTAATTAAATGTTGCGAAAGTAGACTTTTTGCAACGTTTGACAAACGTTGCGAAAAGTCTTACCGTTCGCAATGTTAGACTTTTCGCAACATTTATAAAATGTTGCGAAAAGTCTACTTCTGCAAGGTTTGACAAACTTTGCGAAAAGTCATACATTCCGCAACGTTCGATAAACGTTCCAAAAAGAGGTTTATCGCAACATTTTTCTATAAAACGTTACCAACATTCATTTATATTAACCAATGACAACATTTACTTACTAAAATGTTGATGTTGCCAAAAAAAAACCCCTTTTAGCAACCTTTATCAATAAATGTTGCCTTTTAGTGTTGCGAATGACTATTTTTGTTGTAGTGTATAAGGTAACCATTAGATAAACTTGTTTTGCCCTAATATTCATTAATCATTTGAATCTTTATTAAATCAGTGTTTACAATTTTTTATTACTTTACATTAGTTCACAAGCAAGAAAAACTATTTACAAACATTATCATTGATTATTTGTCTTTTATTAAATATGAGTTAGGAAAAATAGATTAAAATTAAAGTATAGTCCTCGTGGGAACGATAATCCGGATTCAAAGGTCCACTATATTACTTATTACAATATCGTACATTTGTGATATAAAAAAACACAACACACAACAAGCTCCTTTAATATTTCAATATCATACCAAGGAGATTTTGATAGAAAATATATATAGGATTATTGATCTAAAACAATCAATAATCAACCTTGAATCGTCCATGTTGAAATTAACGAGAACATCAAAATGAAAATAGAAGCGTACCTTGAACCATAGATCCATAGGTGTCTGATTCTTCGCCGGAATTGGTTATGATCTTCCAATTGATTGGTGATCTTCTTATCAAATTTGCTCTCCATTGATGGGGATGTAGAGAAGTTTAAAGAACACCAACAATTGGGGACCATGACCCCTCTAATAGGAAAAAGATAATGAATGGTCATTATCTTTCATTTGATTCAAATCAGCCCCTCATTAATTTGAAACAAACATCCGGTCTCTACACTTTAATTCCATGAAACCTAATACCCAATAGTCAAATTTTATCTTTGGTAGATCACTTTAATTGACTAATAAACTTTAAATAATAGCACCACACATTTTAATACGTTACGTGTGGCCCCAATTATGTTAGAACTTTCCAACAATCTCCCACTGGCCAAACATGTAACCTTTCAAATGTGCACAACCTTATGAGCTCAAAATGTTTTTGCTATTATTATTATTATTATTATTATTATTATTATTATTATTATTATTATTATTATGGGTATTGCAAACAATCTCGTCCATCAGTCATATTGATATAGGATCAAAGTGATTTTCGTCACATTTAACGTGACTAAATCCATCAATGGTCACGTACACTCATATAACCAAATGACATAGATCAATCATGGAAGTGTAGCATGGAAATTATATGTTATGTGATCCATCATGTCTATTTCCAACTGGTCCAACCGTATTTCTTAAGTGAGATCAACCATAAACTTTAATTAGAGTGGAACTGAACTGAATACTTTATTTCTGAAATTAACCGAATATCCATGGATAAAATATGTGTCTAAAATAGACAACATCCAAATACAAACTCCCACTGGACTGGCATATCATCAAAAGATGAATCACCCATGTGAGTAATTTACTCATGAAAGACTTTGGGTGGTATCCATTTACTAAATGGATTCATGATTATGGAGTTTGTTTCTATATGCTTTATAGAAATCTAACCACTCTGATTTCTTTCCTTAACAACTAGGAACTTAATGTCTTTAGACTTTGACATCGTCATGTTCCCGTTGGAATACAAGACTGCTATTGTCACATAATAACTTAACTTAAATGGCCTTTCAATTCCATCCAAAATATGCAGCCTAGTGACAATATTTTGCAGTCAATTCCATAATCATAATTAGATTATCCAACGATCTCTAATTGGTCTGATTTTCCTGAATGTGATCATGTAATCCTTAGTTCTCTATAAACACTGAATAACCTTATGGCTGCTTTCCAAATTTCCATCCCAAATTTAGTTAAAAATCTGTCTAGCATTCCAATGAATGCTATATCCGGATCTGTATAAACATTATACATTAAATTCTCAATTGTTGAAACATAGAAAATTTTTATGTATTTTTTTTTTCTTTAAATTTATCCCTGAGACTTTAATTGAGACTAAACTTGTCTCCCTTAGCAATAGGGGTATCATCTGATTTACAGTCCTGCGTGCCAAACATTTTAAATACTTTATCGATATAGCTCTTTTGTGACAATCCAAGAATACCTCAAAAGTAATCTTGATGTATCCAAATCCTTAATACAAAAGAGATTTCACCAAGATTTTTCATCTCAAAATTCCTTAATGAAAATCTTTTAGTTTCGTGCAACATATCTATATCATTAGTGGCAAACAGTATGTCATCAACATACAAAATCAGGAAAATACGTTTACTCCCATTGAACTTGTGATACACACAATCACCAACAGCATTCATCTCGAAACCAAATGAGATAATTACTTGATGAAACTTGTGGTACCATTGACGGGAAACTCACTTAAGCCCATAGATGAATTTCTTTAATTTTCAAACCATATTCTTTGGGTCTCCTGACACAAAGTTTTCTGATTGTACCATATAGATCGTTTCATCAATGTTACCATTGAAAAACGTCGTCTTAACATCTATCTGTTGTAGCTCAAGATCAAAATGTGCAACAAGTGCCATAATTGTCCTGAAAGAGTCTTTCATTGAAATTAGAGAGAAAGCCTCTTTGTAGTCAATGCCTTCCTTTTGAATAAAGTCTCAGCCACAAGACGAGCCTTATATCTTTTCACATTACCATTCGAATCCCTTTTGGTTTTAAATATCTATTTGCAACCAATGAGTTTCGCACCTTCTGGTAATGGGACAAGATCCCAAACTTTATTGTCTTGTATAGACTTATACTCCTTATTCAGGCATCAATCCACTTTTGAGAGTTATTACTTTGCATTATTTGATGAAAGTTGATTGATCAGATTTTCTTTCACCAATACATGTCATCCTTATTTTATTGGAGAGAGACTATAAAAATATCCAGAATTATCTTTCTCCCTTTTATAGTGGATTTCCTTAATGATGTTTGTTCTTGAGGTTGTTGAGTTTGAATTTCTGGAACAATCTATTGATTGTGTATAGGGGATTTTGTAATGAAGTCTTGATCCGAAATCGCTTATTGAACAAAATCTGGAGCAAGAATTTGTCCCTGAACCTGATCATTGTCAATTGCTCATTCAAGACAAAATCATTACCCTTACAACTTTATCTCCCCCCGCAAACTCTACATCGTCAAGGAACCGAACATTTCCCGTTTGAAAATTGACTTGATAGTGGGATCTTTAAAAATATTGTAACCCCTTAAAAAATTGCTTTATTTGGAACTGTGTTCAGAATTTAAGCTGCAGTCTTTACTGATCTTTACTAGAAATATTCTGATGTATTGTGGAATGATTTCACATTCCTCTAGAAATTTTAGCAAAAGGAAATGGACGTTGTTCTCCTGATTCATCATATCTATCATAGTATTCACTACTATGGTAAGATCTGACTTAATGAATTCTTTTACTGAGTTGATTTTCAATCTCAGTCTTGTTTGCCTTGAACATGTCCAATGTTTGGGATTCTTCATAAATGAGATATAGGTAGCCATATTGAGAAAATTCGTCTATGAACTTAATAAATGACTGTTGACCATTCCAAGAAACCCGAAGGAAATGGTCCACAGATAACCGTATGAATTAGTTCTAAGACGTCCGAAGTCATATGGCACTTAATCTCCTTATGTTTGTTTATTTTTCCTTAATGCAATTGATATTGACACTTAAGTCTGAAAAATAAGGAATTAAGAATTCCTTCTGTTGACGTTCAAAATTGTATGAACAAGATTAAAGCCAACTAAGAGTGCAGAAAGTAGTCTAAAGGATACAATGAAGAAGAATGCTAGATTTTCTCTGTATCAATTACTTCTTTTTTACAGATAGTCTGGAGTATTCAGAGGGTTCACTGGGGTTTTTCTCCTTAGTGTATTCCTTTAGATTTTCTGTCTGCCTCCCCAGCCATCTTTGTTTTCTGAGCCTTTTATAGTAGAAACATAATAACGTCTAATCCTCATGTCTTGTCAACCCAGAGACTGAGCTGAGCTAATTGGTGCGTTGTCCTAACGGGATTGGCGCCCGACCTCAACGTTGTACTGTTGACTGAGGATGATGGGACTTGTTGATCCCGGTAGTAAATGCATTGTCTATTAAAGCAAGCTAAGGCTTCTGGTTGGAGGAATAGGTGGGCGCTGACACAGGACCTTTCCACGTGTATCCCTTTGATTTGATGCCCAAAGATCTTGTCAGTGATCCGTAATCATTAGCCACTGTAGCGTCTTGGAAGACTACAATGGCTTGTTGGGAAAGCTATGCTCCTGCCGATCTGACCTCGCATAACCGAACTCCCATTTCCTTGTCCTCATTGGGATATGACAGTCCGAGCTCAACGACCTCGGAGGTCGGTGTCAACAGTTACCCCCCAGGTCAGGTCTAATTTTAAATGAGAGTCTGACCTTATTGAACTGTCATGGCACAAGTACCAACCCGCGTAATAATTGCTCCTGCGGCCGCCAGGTACACCTGTCGCCAAGAGGGTGGCTGGACGTCTTCACCTCTTTTTAGGCATTGATTGACAGCCGCGTGCATTTATTGCTATTTTCTGCCGGTTTACATCCCGCCTTTTGCCATTCCTGAACGCTTCCTTCCGTCTTTCTTTAGTATTTTCGAATTCCATCCTTCCTTATTCCTAAATTCGCAAACTCTTCGGTCCCTTTCTCTTTCCCAAGTCTCCGAACGGGATAACTGCCCAGGTATTCTTCTGCCATTTTTAGAATACCCTTTTCCTTTTGCACATTATTTTCTTTTCAACTCGCTTTTATGAGCTCGGACGAATCTCGTGTACACTCCTGGGGGAATCAACAGGAAAACCCTGCGCCTTCTTCATCTACTCAATCATACAACCCTTCAAGTGCTAGTTCTGACTGTCAGGAGGTCTTTACTCCCGTTCCCTTAGCTTCGTTTTACCCCCAACCGCCTTCTCTGAACCCATTATCGAATTCACCTCGAAGTATGGAACAAAGGCGTAAACTGAGGGAGGAGAGGACTCGTGAGGAGAGTAGCAGTAGGGGCGGACCTTGGGGGGCCAGTTCTCTTAGGTCAGTTATACATGAGGGGTCCTTAGCTACAATTAGGGCCAAGTATGGTATTCCCTCAACTGTAGAATTAGTGATGCCTTCCTCCACTGACCGAGCTGACAATCCTCCCGTTGGGTGCGTGGCTTTAAACGGTGCCATACTTAGTGCCGGTCTGCGTCTCCCTTTCCCAAAGATCATTAGATCGTTCCTTTCCTCTTGGGGAATAGCCCCTACTCAACTATGCCCTAATGGGTGGAGGACCCTAGTTGCGACCTTGATCCTGTGGAAACAACTAGGTTATCCTGAGATGGATGCTTCCACATTTAACTCCCTGTTTACCTTTAAAGAGGATGGGAAGAGCACGGGCTGGTGGTATACTAGTGCCAGGCCCAGGACTGGGGGTTCGTTAGTGTTGGATACCCCCTCTTCGGTTAAAGGGTGGAAGGAGGAGTTCTTCTATGTCCTGGGGAAGTGGCAGTTCCACCCTGACGAGGTGGATAGGGGGATGTAGTCCCTACCCTTTACCATCCTCTCTGTAAGTGAGAGCATTTACAGCTGTTTTCTGATTTTAATCGTTGGGTGAAGAGACTAATTTCTTATCTTTTCTGTGTTTTACAGTTTACCGCCCTTGCCACCTGAGTTCGGCGACCAAAAAGCGAGCTGACGCCATCTGGGCTCTATCGCACAAGGAAAGATCCTGCAAATTCGTAATCACCAACGACAACCTTTTTGTGGCGGGATTACTCCGAGCTGTGCCTCCGAGTTCAGACGCCAGCAGACCCGGAGCTCCAGCGACTGCTCCTTCCCGTAAGGGTTTGTTTTTTCTGGTTATTCCTTCCCGTTTTTAATTTGTCTCTCACTTCTTATCCTTCGCATCCCAGGTCAAGAACCAGAAATGCTGAACTTCCGTGCTGCTAAAGCGGCTAAGGCGGCTGAGGCTGCGAAAAGAAAGAGGGAGAAAGCTGCTGTTACCGAGGTAGTTCGGCCTGGGAGTCCAGAGGCAGATCCTGAAGACGAATTGCCTCTTCAAAGGCGCCGTTCTGCCGACCTTCCTGTTGCCTCCACCCCGCCGGGCTCCCCAGTCCCAGCGACGGCCCCAGCGGCTGCCTGTGCTTCTTCCTCCAAGTCTCATGAGAGGTGTCCGGACCTCCAGAGGTCGGGCGTTGAAGATCTGTTTGGACGCCGACCTGAAATTCTTTTGGACTTCCTCAGGGCTCCTTCCCCAGCTAGGGAGTCAGTTGTCGCCTTCCCTTCGCCCCTCAGAGAATCTGCCGTCCTGATGACGCGGAGCTGGAATGACAAGGAGCAGCAATTTCTGACTGAGATGCCCATTGGGGAGAATGTCCTCACAGCTCAGCTTCATTGTCACAGGGCTGTTCTTCACATGTCTTCCGTGGTGGAAAAGGTAAAAGAGCTTGTCTTTGGGGTCTTGGGTCAGTAGCCTTTTTATGTATCTTAACTTTTATCTCTGTGCCTTTCAGGTTAAGGCAGAACTTGATTCTGTGCTGGAATTCAAAGCCAAAGCTGACAAGCTCTTTTCTGAGGTCGAAGCGGAGAGGTCTGCTTTTGTGGAGGAAAAGAGAAGTTACGAGAGTCGGTTGAATAAGATGGGGGAAGAGCTCGACGCCTGCCTTACTAAGGAGCATAGGCTACTTGATGAGAACAAGGCGCTGCATTTGTGGGGGGAAAAGGCGAACTCCCGAGCTGAACTTGAGAAGAAACGAGCTGACGAAGCCGTAGCTCAGGCCATGGCTTTAAAGGCAGAGACCGATCTGAAGGTCTCTAAGGCTGTGGAGGAGTGGAGAGCTTCTCCAGCTTTTGACGCCATTGCCCAGGAAGCATATGTCCTGGCTATGGGTGAGATCGTCAAATTCATCAACCAAAAAAGGCCGGACTGGGATACTGCCTTTTTGGTGGAGGCTCAGGAGGAGCAGGAGAAGGAGATGGATCAGATGCTGAAAGCAGTTGAGGCCCAACAAGCCGAAGCTCCTCCGACTGCACTTGATGAGCTCGCTCCCAATCCCCCAATCCTTAGCTTTATGTATTTCTTCAAATTCTTCAGCTCCTGTGCCCTTTTATTTCATGAATGGAAACATTTTGTGTGATGTTTTACTTTTGCTTTTTCATAATTTGAATTCGCAACTCTCAAATGAACTAGTTAATAGAACTTTTCGCTTTTCGCCTGTTTGCGGTATAAGTCGTTTTGAGTTTTTACGGGAATCTTTTGTAGGAATTTCTCGTATATTTTAAGCTAAGTGTTGCGGCACTTACAACATTAGCTCGGCCTACTGCATGGGTAGGGCTTACAAGAGATTCTGCCCACTTCATGAGTAGGGCTTAGGAATCATGCTAAGTGTTGCAGCACTTACAACATTAGCTCGGCCTACTGCATGGGTAGGGCTTACAAGAGATTCTGCCCACTTCATGAGTAGGGCTTAGGAATCATGCTAAGTGTTGCAGCACTTACAACATTAGCTCGGCCTACTGCATGGGTAGGGCTTACAAGAGATTCTGCCCACTTCATGAGTAGGGCTTAGGAAATCATGCTAAGTGTTGCAGCACTTACAACATTAGCTCGGCCTACTGCATGGGTAGGGCTTACAAGAGATTCTGCCCACTTCATGAGTAGGGCTTAGGAATCATGCTAAGTGTTGCAGCACTTACAACATTAGCTCGGCCTACTGCATGGGTAGGGCTTACAAGAGATTCTGCCCACTTCATGAGTAGGGCTTAGGAATCATGCTAAGTGTTGCAGCACTTACAACATTAGCTCGCCTACTGCATGGGTAGGGCTTACAAGAGATTCTGCCCACTTCATGAGTAGGGCTTAGGAATCATGCTAAGTGTTGCATCATTTACAACATTAGCTCGGCCTACTGTACGGGTAGGGCTTATAAGAGATTCTGCCCACTTCATGAGTAGGGCTTAGGAATCATGCTAAGTGTTGCAGCACTTACAACATTAGCTCGACCTACTGCATGGGTAGGGCTTACAAGAGATTCTGCCCACTTCATGAGTAGGGCTTAGGAATCATGCTAAGTGTTGCAGCACTTACAACATTAGCTCGGCCTACTGCATGGGTAGGGCTTACAAGAGATTCTGCCCACTTCATGAGTAGGGCTTAGGAATCATGCTAAGTGTTGCAGCACTTACAACATTAGCTCGGCCTACTGCATGGGTAGGGCTTACAAGAGATTCTGCCCACTTCATGAGTAGGGCTTAGGAATCATGCTAAGTGTTGCAGCACTTACAACATTAGCTCGGCCTACTGCATGGGTGGGGCTTACAAGAGATTTTGCCTACTTCATGAGTAGGGCTTACTGGAGATTCTGCCTACTTCGTGAGTAGGGCTTAGGAATCACCCGGCGTGGACGCCGTACTTCTTGGAGAGTCATTCTGATAACCATGCTTTTATTCATAGAGGCAGCATATTACAGCAATCTATTGGTAATACTTTTTGAGGTGCTCTGCGTTCCAGGGGTGCGGTAAAGTCCTGCCTTCCATATCTTCCAGTTCGTAAGCCCCTTTGAGCAGTACCTTGCTTACCCTGTAAGGACCCTCCCAGTTAGGTCCTAAAGATCCAGCATTTAGTTCTCTTGTTGCCAGAAAGACCTTCCTTAGGACAAGGTTGCCAACCTCGAACTCTCGTTTCTTTACCTTCTGGTTGTAGTATCTCGCATTGCGCTGTTTGTATACCGCATTTCTGACTTCAGCAACATCCCTTCTTTCTTCTATCAAATCCAATTCTTCTCGTAATGTTTGCTCGTTCCTGTCTTCTTGATACATCAGAGTTCTGACAGATGGAATTTCAACCTCAAGAGGAATCACGGCCTCTACCCCGAAGGCTAGGGAGAAAGGGGTTTCTCCAGTGCTGCTTCTAGCAGTAGTGCGATAAGACCATAATACGCTGGGGAGTTCTTCTGCCCATCCTCCCTTAAGAGTGTCGAGCTTTGTTTTCAACGTATGCTTGATAATCTTATTGATGGCCTCAACTTGTCCGTTAGCCTGGGGGTGATTCGGCGTGGAAAAATGTTTCTGTATTCCCAATTCCTCGCAGAAACTTGCAAAGCGAGTGTTGTCGAACTGTTTTCCGTTATCCGTCACTATGGAGTGAGGTATTCCAAACCTGCATATGATTGACTTCCATATGAACTCAGTGGTTTTGTGCTCGGTGATTTTCGCCATAGGTTCAGCCTCAGCCCACTTGGTGAAATAGTCAACAGCCACAATTGCAAACTTCGTCCCCCCTTTTCCCGTAGGCATGGGACCGATAAGATCGACCCCCCATTTTGCGAAAGGCCACGGTGCCATTACATAGTTCAGTTCTCCAGGGGGAGTTTGATGTTAGGTGCGAACCGTTGGCATCTGTCGCACTTCATGGTGAATTCCAGCGTATCCTTTTTCATGGTCGGCCAGAAGTATCCTTGGCGCATGATTTTGTGTGACAATGACCGTCCTCCTGCGTGATTTCCGCATATCCCCTCGTGTATTTCTTTCATAGCGCGAAGGGCTTCTTCCTCATCCAGGCACCTTAACAGTGGCGCAGCATATCCTCGCTTATATAAGATGCCGTCGATCAATGTGTACCTTGCTGACCTTACCCTCAGCTTTCTTGCCAAGGTGGGATCCTCTGGGCATATACCCGTTTGGAGGTACGTAACGAGTTCTTCCATCCATGTGTGTCTGGGCTCCGTCGCCATGTGGATTTTCTCAGCTTCTTCAATCGCAGGGCGGTGGATTCTCCCAACAGGTATGCTATCAAACCTTTCAATTCCTTCACTGGTTGCCAACCGAGCTAGTGCATCAGCGTGCCCGTTCTGAGTTCGTGGGACCTGTCTGATACGGACATCTTTAAACTTCTGGAGTTCGTTTCTGACGATCTGGAGATATTTGCCCATTCTTTCCTCTTTGGCTTGATAGGTTTCGTTGACTTGGTTTACTATCAGTTGGGAGTCACTGTACGCCATCAGCCAATCAATTTTCATTTCGCTTGCCATCCGGAGGTCGGCTATCAGGGCCTCGTACTCAGCTTCGTTGTTAGAAGCGCTGAAGTCGAAAGGTAACGCTTCGCAGAACAGTTGTTGGTTTGGGCTTATTAGAACTATCCCAGCTCCTGCTCTTTCATCCGTGGAGGATCCGTCAACGAACAGTTTCCAAGGGGCATGGGGAGGTGATTGTCCCATAGGGTCTGAGCTGAACTCAAGAATGAAATCGGCTAGCGCTTGAGATTTTATTGAGGTGCGTGGTTTGTACCTTACATCGAACTGGCCGAGCTCAATTGACCATTTTACCAATCTCCCTGAAGTATCCGGTTTCTGCAGTACCTGCCTCAAAGGTTGATTCGTCAGGATCTCAATGGAATGTTCCAAGAAGTATGGCCTCAGTTTCCGAGCAGCGATTATCACAGCATAGGCCAACTTCTCCAGTGGGGAGTAGCGAACTTCGGCGTCGTGCAGGGCCTTAGAAACATAGTAAACTGGGTGCTGTACTCCGTCCTCCTCCCTGGCCAACACCGCGCTGACGGCATGCTCCGAGACTGCCAAGTATAGCATGAGTGTTTCTCCTTCTCTAGGTTTGGACAGCACAGGTGGTTGTGATAGGTGTGATTTTAGTTGGTTGAAAGCGACCTGACATTCCGGCGTCCATTCAAACTTCTTTCCTCCTCTCAGCACGTCAAAGAAGGCTTACACTTGTCTGTTGATTTTGACATGAATCTGCTGTGGGCGGCTATCCGTCCCGTTAAGCTTTGAACTTCCTTAGGTCTGGATGGAGGACGCATCTCAATGATGGCCCTTATCTTATCTGGGTTAGCTTCAATTCCTCTGCGGTTTACTAGATATCCCAAAAATTTCCCTGAGCTTACTCCAAATGCGCATTTACGGGGGTTTAGCTTCATCCCGTATGTTCTTAGGATCTCGAACATTTCGGCGAGATGTTGCCGATGTTCCCAAGCCTCTGCACTCTTAACCAACATGTCATCCACGTAGACCTCCATGGTTTTCCCAATTTGTTTGGCAAACATGGAGTTAACCAGACGTTGGTAGGTCGCTCCTGCATTCTTGAGACCAAACGGCATAACTTTGTAGCAGTACAGACCTCTGTCGGTGACGAATGCCGTGTGTTCTTGGTCCGGTTCATGCATGGGAATCTGATTGTAGCCTGAATATGCGTCCATGAAGCTGAGCAAATCGTGCCCAGCAGTGGCGTCCACCATTTGGTCAATCCTTGGCAGAGGGAATCCGTCTTTAGGGCATGCTTTATTCAGGTCGGTGAAATCTATGCATACCCTCCAATCCCCATTGCTCTTTTTCACTAGTACAGGATTAGCGATCCATTTTGGATATTTTGCTTCGCGAATGAATCCGTTCTTGAGCAGCTTTTGCACTTCCTTATTGAGGGCCTCATATCGTTCTGGGTTAAGAGGCCTCCTTCGTTGCTGTTTTGGCCGTGCTGAGGGATCAACTCCTAACTTGTGGCACATGACTTTTGGGTTGATTCCCTTCATGTCCGCGTGTTCCCAGGCAAATACATCGAGGTTTTCCTGGAGGAAACTGATAATTTGATCCCTCACTGGGGGCTGGAGGTCATGACCTATTTTCAGCTCCTTGGGCGGGACGCCTAGACCAACTTGGATGACGTCCAGCTCTTCCACAGGTTCTCCACCTCGTGTTTTTACTCTTGGATCCAACGTGTCTGGGAGGAACTCTCTTGTGCATGTCATACCGACCTCGTTTAGTTCGGTTATCATTGGATCCCCGTGTTCCGATGTCTCAGCTTGTTGGCAGCTCTGGTCATCCAGCATTCCAACCAGGGGCTTAGGTAAGTCTACGTTGCAGGCTCTCGCTTCAACTTGGTTCCCACGTATTACTCCTGGTCCGTTCGGAGTGGGGAACTTGAGACAGTAATGATACATTGAGGTTGCCGCCTGCAGTTCGTGCAATAAAGGTCTCCCCAATATGGCATTGTAGTTTGAAGGGATATCGACCACGACAAAATCCGCCAGGATTTTTCTGTAGCATGGGGGTTCGCCGAACTCAACACTGAGTACAATCTGTCCCCGAGCTTCGACCGGATTGCCGGAAAATCCTTGAAGTTTTCGGGGGTACGGTTGAAGGTATTGATCCTGTATGGCCATTTGCCTCAACGTTTGGTAGTAAAGCACATTGACCGAGCTCCCGTTGTCTACTAGAGTTCGGTGTATTCGGACTCCTGTCACATCCATTGCGATAACCAGCGCATCACTTTGGTCTTGCAGAACTCCTTGTGCATCTTTCTCTGAAAACCCGAACCACTCAGGGCCCGAATAAGCAGCGGGTTCCGATGCGGGGTATCTTACACTAAAGTTTTGGTGTACGTGAGCATCACGCGCCAGCTTGCGCCTAGTTCTTCTTGAACCCTCTAAATATTGGTTTCCGCTTACCAACATTCGAATTTCAGCACGGGGCTGGGGGTCGCGAGCTGGGGGTTCGGGCCGTGCTGGTTGGTTTTCTCCCCGCTGGTCAGGCTGTTGAAGCCCGGATGGACCTGCTATTCTTGGCCTTGCTACGAACTCCCGTAAATGGCCTCTCTGAATGAGGGCTTCCACCTCTTCCTTTAGGTCTCGGCAGTTGTCAGTGTCATGTCCCATTGTCTTATGATATCGGCAGTACTTTGCTTGGTTCTTCCCAGCTGTTTCTTTGCCTCCAGGCGGAGGTCGGCGAAAAGACTTCTTTGCTTCGGTTTGAAGAAAGACCTCCTTCAGACTAGCATTCAAAGGGTGGTAGCCGCGGAATTTATCGGGATACGGTCTAGAGCGGCTTTGATCCCTTCTATCTTTCCTTTTCTCCTGACCTCCGTCTCTTTCCGTTTGTTTCCCCTTTGCTCGCCGCGGGGAACGGGGGTTCTGTTTAGCATCCTCATGATCCGAAGTGGCCTCTTCTGCACTGATGTACTTCTCAGCTCGGCCTAAGAGTCCATGGTACGTTTGCGGGCCATCTTCATGGACTGACCACCAGAATCGTGTCTTGGGTCTCAGTCCTGACAAAACTGCCATGAGCGCAGCGTCGTCAGAAATTTTCTCAACTTCCATGGATTGTTTGTTGAATCTGTCCAGGTAGCTTTTAAGGGATTCCGTTTTCCCTTGCTTTATGCTTACCAACCTTTCTTTGGGAGTGGTCCTTGCCTTTGAACCCATGAACTGGGCGAGAAATGCTGTGGCAAGATCGTCCCAGCATTTTATAGATCTTTGGTGTAATCTTCTGAACCATCTTTGAGCCTTGTCTCCCAATGTTAAGGGGAAAGCACGGCACATGATGGCTTCTCCGGCTCCCTGAAGCTCCATCCAAGAAGAGTATTTGTCAAGGTGACTGAGGGGGTCTCCTTCCCCGTCATATCCGGCCAGCTGAGGCATTTTCATCTTTTCGGGTAATGGTTCCGCTAGGATAACTTCGGTAAATGGTGAGTGGCGTTTGGTGAAATATTCATCCGGGCTCCCCTTGCTTTTTGCCTCCAGATCCGCAATGCGCTTCTTTAGGGCGTTCACTTCGTTTTCTGGTCGTTCTCCAGGATGGTCTCTTTGGCGTTCAGCTTGCTTCCTGGCGGGAGTTGAGGAACGCTGAGGGCCCAACTTGTCGAATGCACTGTTCGTCCTCCTAGTTTTTGATTTAGTCGCCACAGGGGAGCTTCTAACTTCCTCAGTTTGGTCCCTGGAAGATCCTTCGTCTGAAAAATGCAGGGTCCGCCTAGTGGGGAGTCGTTCGGTCCTTTCCTGGCGAAGAGATTCCCCTCTGTTTTCCCGTGGCAGGTATCGGGCTTGGTTTTGTTCCAACCTACTGACAATATTCGTTAGTTTCTCAATGGCTTCCCTCATCGTCGCCATTTGTGGGTCAGCGGTTTCACCCCGACCCCCTTTTTCCGAGTTCATGGGATTACTGCTTCGCCCAGGGTGGGTATGGCCCGCGTGGGACTGGTTCCCTGATGCTGACAATTCGTCCATGGGGTTACTTTAATGAATCGTGTGTGGAGATGGGGCTGCTATCAAGTAGGGGCCCTCCTTCTAGCGCCAAACTGTTGACGTTCAAAATTGTATGAACAAAATTAAAGCCAACTAAGAGTGCAGAAAGTAGTCTAAAGGATACAATGAAGAAGAATGCTAGATTTTCTCTGTATCAATTACTTCTTTTTTACAGATAGTCTGGAGTATTCAGAGGGTTCACTGGGGTTTTTCTCCTTAGTGTATTCCTTTAGATTTTCTGTCTGCCTCCCCTGCCATCTTTGTTTTCTGAGCCTTTTATAGTAGAAACATAATAACGTCTAATCCTCATGTCTTGTCAACCCAGAGACTGAGCTGAGCTAATTGGTGCGTTGTCCTAACGGGATTGGCGCCCGACCTCAACGTTGTACTGTTGACTGAGGATGATGGGACTTGTTGATCCCGGTAGTAAATGCATTGTCTATTAAAGCAAGCTAAGGCTTCTGGTTGGAGGAATAGGTGGGCGCTGACACAGGACCTTTCCACGTGTATCCCTTTGATTTGATGCCCAAAGATCTTGTCAGTGATCCGTAATCATTAGCCACTGTAGCGTCTTGGAAGACTACAATGGCTTGTTGGGAAAGCTATGCTCCTGCCGATCTGACCTCGCATAACCGAACTCCCATTTCCTTGTCCTCATTGGGATATGACAGTCCGAGCTCAACGACCTCGGAGGTCGGTGTCAACACCTTCTAACATAAGATTTTTCATTCTCTTTTGAGAGAAGTGACCTTATTGCTTGTACCAAAACAAAGCAGAATTCTCATTGGTTAATTTATGTTCAATACCATGTGGATTCATATACAAGATTTCTTTATAAGAGGCAACTGTATTAAACTGATATAAGTTATCAGAAAGAGATCAACCTGACTATTTCAAATTGAACAAGAGTAACCAAATTTGTCCAATGTAGAAATAGAAACCAAATTCCGTCCAAAAGACGGTACCGCAAATGTCTCTTTCAAATTCAAATAATAACCAGCCTTTAATAATAACCTAAAGTCAATATAGCATCAACCTTAACTGGTTTGCCATCACCCCACATAGATGAATCTTTCAACATCAATTGGTTTTGGCAGATCAGACAACCCCGCATATACACACTTATTTAAATAGGAGTACCGAAATATAGTCACCAAGTATGTCTAGGTATTGACATTAAATTTACCTCAAAACAAACCAAAATGAGAAGTGTACTTTTCTTTACACGCCAAGCGTTATATTTAGTACAGTCTCTCTTTATATATCCCATATTTTCACAAAATTTACAGCAAAATTTATCATTTTCAGACTTTTGCTGTTTATTTTAAACCGAACCGAATGCAGCTTTGTTATTCTTTATTATCCTTAGAAGTACTTGCCAAGTGAGTAATGCCAATTTTATTTTGCTTTAGTATTTCTTCTTCTTGCACATAATATGGAAATGAGCTCATTAAGAGTCCACTTTCCCCTTTTGACAGTTGTAACTGCCCTTAATCAGCAAAATTGTGCAAGAAGCGGAATCAATACCAAATATAAGAGCAAGTCATCAAACATCTCGAGCTTTAGTGCTTTAAGCTTAGAAGCAATGTGAGACATCTTCATGATGTACTCCCTTATATTTCATTTGCCTTTATACTTTATTGAAATCAAGCTTTGCAAAAGCGTGCTTGTTTCAGCCTTATCGTTTTTCGCAAAATGTTTCTCATTTCGGCAAGAAATCAATGGCATTAGTTACTTCTTTAGATACTGTGCCTCCAAAGGCTTCCGGAATGCTGCGCTTAATGATCATTAGACTCATGCGATTTGAGCAATCCCACTTCTCAAAGTTCCCTTTTCCATCAGATGAACTTTCTTCCGTAAGAGAAGCGGGTTGCTCAATCCGGAGCGCATGATTTAGATCTTTACAGCTAAGAACAATTAATATGTTCTCTTTCCAATACTTGAAGTTTGTTCTGTTTAGCACTGGAATGGAGTTGATGTTGACAAATATAGCAGAAGTGGATGGATTAACTGAATAGAGAACTTGTTCTCAATTAACATGTTCACATTGGAATCCGTATAAACAATTAAGTTATTCAAATAATGGTACGTCCCATCTCAAGATACCTAGCACATCATTAATATCAAGTCTTTGGACAGTAATATTAACTGTAAGTGGTACTCTTGATGTAGTGATCAAACATTGACAATAAATCCTGTCAAATAATAAACCCATCTTTGGATTGATTTATTATTCACATGGAAACCTTATAATTGTCACATGTTTACCACCACAAGTGTGCATACAATTCGGCCAAATATTAACCTTCCTTTGGGTCGGCTAATATCAACATGAACAAGCATACACACGAATTCCTTCTAATATTCTAAGTTAATTAATTTCCACAAGAGAGGTTGTTTTGGCAACATATTGCTTCAATTAATTTACTTTTGAATATTATATATACTCAAATGAGTCCTTTATACCAAAATTTGAAAAGCGGAATACTTAATTGTATTTATCTTGAAACTTTAAGGGCCTAAGGGTTAATAATTCAATACTTTAGGGGTCAAAATTAATTAATTCAAAACTTTAGGGACCAATAATTAATTATTGAAAACTTTAGGGACCCAAAACTTAATAGTTCAAAACTTTATGGGTCAATAATAAATTATTGGAAAGTTTAGAAGTCAAAAATCAATTATTAGAAACTTTAGAGGCCAATTTAAACCAATTATGAAAATTCAGGGGCTTAATTACAAAATTCAGAACTTAAATGGCCCAAATTAATTAATTTCAGAACTTCATGGGTTGAATTATTAAACTCAAAACTTTATAAAGCCCAATATGATGAACTTTAAACTTTAGGGGGCTTAATAACTAAAATTTTAAACTTCAGGGGTTGAGTTATAAAAACCCATAACCTTAAGGCCCAACTTGAATTAACTTAAAACCTTAGGGGCTAAAACATAAATTTTAACCCTAATCCTTTAATTGCAAGAAGGGGCCTCAAAACTTCAAATTTCCAGCACAAGCCCCCGCCCCCTTATCTTCCAAACTGAAACCTTAGAGGAAGAACCCCTCCATCTTCCTTCCCTTGGCGGCGCCGGCCGGCGCCGCCAAGAACCGTCACGAAGGGGGGCAGGCGGCGCCCCCCTTCCCCCCCTCCAGCAGTCGTTTCGCTGCTAGAAACGTGTTCCAGCAACGTGCTGGAACACGCTGCTGTTCCAGCAGCGTCTGCTGGGACAGCAGCGACCATGCTGCCGCCGGCGGCGATCAAATTTTTTTTTTTTTTCAAAAAAACTGAAAACTTTAACAGATCTGAAAAAATCTTCATTTCAAAATCCGAAAATTGAACAAAATCTTTATTTATCTCAAGATCCATATAATAATATGCTTGAATTTATGTAATAACAATCCAAAATCCAGATCCATAACAGAAAGATCAAATAACCCAAATTATTACATGCTAATTCCATATAATGATTTCCAAATTCTAGATTCATAATATAAAATAAAAATCCATAGAATTCAGAATTTCAAAATTTAATTTCTCAGTAATTCAACAATGGATCGGCTCTGATACCACTTGATAGAAAATATATATAGGATTATTGATCTAAAACAATCAATAATCAACATTGAATCGTCCATGTTGAAATTAACGAGAACATCAAAATGAAAACAGAAGCGTACCTTGAACCATAGATCCATAGGTGTCTGATTCTTCGTCGGAATTGGTTATGATCTTCCAATTGATTGGTGATCTTCTTATCAAATTTGCTCTCCATTGATGGGGATGTAGAGAAGCTTAAAGAACACCAACAATTGGGGACCATGACCCCTCTAATAGGAAAAAGATAATGAATGGTCATTATCTTTCATTTGATTCAAATCAGCCCCTCATTAATTTGAAACAAACATCCGGTCTCTACACTTTAATTCCATGAAACCTAATACCCAATAGTCAAAATTTATCTTTGGTAGATCACTTTAATTGACTAATAAACTTTAAATAATAGCACCACACATTTTAATACGTTACGTGTGGCCCCAATTATGTTAGAACTTTCCAACAGATTTATTTAAGAGTAATTGATTTAGAGAAGTTTTGGTCAACCAAATATGAATCTCTTGATGAATGTATTTCAAATATTCATCCACACGGATTCTACTACAAACCTAATGATGTTGGGAAAACAAAGACTTATTACGAGTTCATTCCTAAGTATATTTATTTCACTGAGATAAGTCATAAACCAAGTCCAACAGAAATCAATTTTTCAAAATTAAAAATCCTCAAAGTTCTTTCTTATGAAGTGTGGGGATAAAATCCATGAGAATTCAAAAAACTCCATGTTTCAGAACCATTTCTCCCTCAAAATTCAATTATTTTGATTACCAATCTGCATTGTTCGTTGTGTTATACATCCCATGTTTGGTACACATTGAAAATTTCATTCTCATTCTTCTATTAATTTTCAACCACATATTTTTCAATAAAATAATATTTTCCATTACATCAATAACTTTTTTCTTTTTTTTTTTCAACCACACAAACATTCTCCATCTATCTATTATTCTAAAATACATTCTTCCAAAATAATGTGGCTCAAACACACCCTAAACCAATATCCCACTCCTGGTTTATAATGTTTGATCACAAGTGCCGTCAGTTTTTTTTTTTTTTTCTAAAATGGTTTCTATATTTTGGAATTGAGGAAGAGATCTTCCTAGTCTCGTTTCTCAAGGTTTTAAACATTTCCAAAAGAATGGAAATATGCCCATCTTTGAAAACTATTATTTCTTAATTCTTTTTTCTAAATATTTATTTTCAATCACATATTCACGCAATAAAATATTCTGCACGTACTCACTTTCCTACTTTTTAACCATACATTCTCTAACTAATCACTATTCAAAATTCTATTTTACCCAGATAATGGTTGTCGAAGAGGGGCTAAATTTCTTCAAAATAAGAAAGGCAAATCTTTCAATTTTCAAGAATTTAAAGTACCTCGGATTATGCGTTGGGATTTTTATGTTAAAACCGACAACAAATCTAATTTTGCTCCAAAGCATATTGTTCGACGATCAAGATTAAGTGGTCGAAAATGTTTATAGAAACAAATGCTTGCCCCAAATGTTTGAGCATGGCTCGAAAATTGCGAACGTAATCAAGACTAGATAACTAAAGCAACTTCAAAAACTCAAGAAAGGTAAGCTGATTTCTTAACGGAAAAAATCAGATTAATGTTCATGTTGGATTAGTGCAAAGATCCAGAAGAATTTGCACATTTTGCACAAGCAGTTGCATTGGCAAAACCAGCATCAAATGCCTCAAAATCAATTTCAAGTTTTGGGTCAGAAATTGAAGACTATGCCCAAGACAATGAGGATGATTGTCAACATAGATTATTTTGTTGACGACTCATAATTTCAAGATATTCAAGAATATGCAAAACCAAAGCAAAATTATAATATTCACGTGGTTCTTATTTTCAAAACAAATGGTGGGTCTGTTTGATCGTAAATGTGGAAAATTGGTGGAAATAAAATGAATTGCCTAGAAATTATTTTATTGGGAATTGTAATTAATTGTGTTTGATTAGTATAATTTTTCACTTGAAAAATGTTGAAAGTTTTGTGTCTATTTGACTTTATTTTTCATGAAAACTATCCATTAAAGTAATAATTTTTATTTTTTTGCCATTGAGTCTAAAATTTGTTCCACTTGCCAAAAAAAAAAAAATTCGACATATCGAATACCATTCGTTTGACATTGTTTTGCATGAAAATTGTCACTTAAAGTGATATTTTTTTTACTATTGTGTCTAGAATTTGTTTCCATGGCTTAAAAAGGAAAAAAAAAAAAACATTTCACACAATTCAAGGAAATCAAGCGTGTGGTGGAGGAAGGAAGAAAAAATTTTACATGGAAAATATGTGCTATCAAACCATGCATTTTGTGAAAAATGAAAAAAACTTTTCAACTTTCCTAAAAGTATGTGCTATCAAACATAACCCTCGTGTTCTTTAAAAGTTTCAAACAAAGTTGATCATTATCCTTCAAGATAGTACTTTAAAGCAAGTGGTCGACAATACTGACAATTGTCCTTCAAAGCAAGTAGCTCATAGGAAAATTTGTCTTTTCAAGATTCCTTTGTCAAATTGGAGAAAATTTTCAAGTCTGAAGAATTCAAGACCTTTGTGCAAAGAGACTTTATTTTTGAAAATAAAAATGTTCTCGTTCCTGTATTATGTGATTATTCATTAGGTTTTCAAATATTTCAATTATGATTTTTATTTAAGATCTTGTTGACACACTAAAATGCAGCCCAAATTCGAAAGGAAATCCAATTGAGAAATCCAAGATAAAGACCCAACAGAAGCCAATTAAAAGGCCCAAGAAGAAAAGCCCAAGTTGGAGGCCTGTGGAAAAACCTGAATATTGGAAGCCCAAGAACAAAGGAATACCATCGCCCCAAGGTTGTAGGACGCCCAGAGGCCGAACGAGGATAGTACGGCACCATCGCCCAGGACGACAGCCTCATTGTCGCCCAGAACCCCAAGTCGCCCAAAATCAAGCAAGTCTAAAGGATATAGTTTGGAAGCGGTTGGCAAGTAAACCCGGCACGATCCCACGATCCAAGAAGCAGCAAAGGTAGTGGCAGCGGTTACTAAGCAACTACTCCCCGAATAAGTGATTCCTCACTAAAAGAGTGGGCGGTTACGAATGATATGAAGCAAATCTGAGCAGTTTCGATAACCAAGGGATGCTCAAGAAGTATAAAAGAAGTAACGTCATAGAAGAAAGGGACCGAATCAAAAACTCTCTACAAGAGATCATGTAATTTTTATTCCTTAGTTTAAATTTAATCCTTTTTCAGTACTCGTGTGCTTGCGCCCCTTGGAGGCGTTTTGTCTACTTCCCAATTGTAATCCTTCACTGGCATACGCACCCCTTTTTGGGACTTTGTCTCAAGAGGTCTGTTCCTTACACAATCGTCTGACCCCTCTCTCTCTCGTAATTGTTGGCGGGTTGCAAAAACGCGCGAAAACAATTTGGCACGCCCAATGGGACAGTTAGTGTTTGGTAAGTGAAGATACAAAAAGAGAAAAGATATCATGCCTCATAAAAATTCCGATAAAGAACCAGCAAGTCAAGGAGTAGTCCAGTCTGTGGTTGAGCAACACGAGGAGCAACAACACTCTCCACAGACATATGGACAAAGTCCAATCAGTCACAGCCGCTACGAGCCAATGACAGAATTGAGCCCTCGCACAATGCGTGCATTGCTGGTAGAACTCACGCAGGATGTCATTGAACAGGTAAATCTACGTAGCATTCATAATATGGAGAAATTTACCCAAAACGAGAATAGACATTTTGATAATATGGCTAAACAACTAAATACGTTGAATGAAATCATGAATAAGTTGGTAGGCCAAATATGTCAACCTGTTATGCCTATAAATAATCACTTCCAATCTAGGACTATCGTGGGGCATACCTCGCCATACAATTCTCTTGGTGAATGATTACCATAAGTTGAGGTTGTTCCCAAGTTCCTTAACAGGGGTGGCTTTTTCTTGGTTCATTAATTTGCCAGCAAACTCCGTCCAAACTTGGCAGCAAATGGAGCAATTATTCCATGCTCAATTTTATAAAACTGAGTCCGAAGTTACACTGGCCGATTTGGCGAATTTACGTCAATTGCCTAACGAATGGGCAAAAGATTTCCTACAAAGGTTCAAAATGGCTAGAAGTAAGTGCTTCGTACCATTACCAGAAAAGGAATTTGTCAAAATCGCACAAAGTTGTTTAAGCTTTGATCTAAAGAAGAAATTCCAAGATAGAGAATTCCCAGATTTATTCCAACTTAGCGCGAATGTCGTTAGATATGAGCGACTGGTAAGAGAGGAAGAACAAATGAAAAATTCCAGTAAAAGGACTTATTATAAAGACCCAAATTTCAATGTTCATACTATCGATGATGGTTATTATGACCAGACCGAAATATGCTTAGCTGAGCTAGTAAAAGGAGAAGCATATACTTGTCCTATGTTAGTTAAGCCAAAAAAAGTAGGCAAAGATGAACCTGCTAAAGGTGAAAACAGAAAAACGCGAGCGTTCTCGTTCGACATAACCAAAGCTGATCTTATATTCGATAAATTATATAAAGATAAGCAGATAAGGTTGAGCGACAAACACAAATTGACAGACCCTGAACAAATTAAGGTAAAAAGTACTGTAAATGGCATAATGCATGGTCACATGCGACTAATTATTGTATGGTTTTTTGCCATGTGTTGCAGGATGCTATCGAATCAGGACGAATTACGTTCGAGGAAAAGAAGAAGATGGCGGTGGACGAAGACCCATTCCCACGGCCACTAGCAATGAATATGATAACGACTGGCTTGAAAAATAAATTGCCAAGGTTTAAACTGATGATTGATGACGAAGAAGAAGAACCCAAGACGCTTCCCAGCGTTTTTGAACGCATCAAAGGGAAAGAGCCCAAACAGGGCGAAGATATTCTGTGCGACAGGTGTAAGCACGAGTTGAAGGCGAATACAGGGTCATCAATGACACGACCATCCCATCATCGGCCTGATTTCGTATTAGTCGCTCAGCCTGTCAGGGGGCGAAGGGTGCCGTTGTACGGAGGATTGCATAGAGAAAGGGGGTCTGGGTCGGCCGGTCAAAGAAGAACATTTAGGCCGCAGCCTCGCCAGCCCAATGTATGGCATTCGTTCCAGAACAACGCAGGAAGGGTAATGCCGTTCAATGAAATGACCAGAACCCCACAAAGACGTTACCAACGTAATTACGGGCGGATGATGAGGCAACAGCAAGGGGAATCACGCCCTAGAGCGCCCAAAGCGCTCAGAATAGCCAACGAAAATGTTTTTGAAGATAGCGAAGAAACAGGCACTGGTGAATCAATGGGAGATTTGCCGAAAAGCTCATCGGTAGATCGAAGTTTGAGCGAGACAGGAAAGATGAAGATGATCCCGACCAACCTCTAACTATCCAGTTTGGCACATTACCTCCTGTCCTGGCTAACAACTACTTGTTGGCCGAAGAGTTCAAAAGCAAAGAAAAAGAGGATAATGAGGAAGACGCATGCGTGCTAGTCTGCGAGAAGGCCAAACTTCCAGAGAAATGTATGATGATGGCGAGAACGATAGTATGACAGATGTTGAAGAAGAGATTGATTTAGAAGCAGAGAGACGGAAAAGGGGAGTGTCGCGCAACACCCTGTTGAAACAATTGCACCAGGAAGGAGTCCGCGAAGTGGATCTATTGGGAGAACCATCTGGTCGATCGTTTGATTTCTATGTGATGTATGGGACGCCAAAAAGGAAAAAGAGGGTACCTCGCTCTGAAAAGTATGGATCGCCCCCTAGAATAATGCCTTCTCCTACAAATTGGGTAACTGAAGAAGAAATATTGGGAAAAGAGAAGGAAGGGACCCAAGGAAAGAAAGCTCAGTCCGATGTGCTGCACGTTGATCTATCACCAAGAGATAGCCCGTCAGAAAATAGGCAGGAAGTGGAAATAGACGCCGCTGAAAAAGTCATCTTCAACAAACCAACGATGAGGTTAACCAAACACTTAAGGCCACTGTACGTCAAAGCCTTGGTTAATGGTGTACCAATAGTAAAAGTACTCATTGATAATGGAGCGGCTATAAACACCATTCCAGCTAGGATGATGAGGAGATTTGCTAAGACAGAAAGCGATATGATCCCAACGGAAGTCATTCTTACAAGTTTTAATGGTGGGGCAACATCAGCAAAAAGAGTTATGCCACTGGACATAACTGTAGGGACAACCACCAGGACTACTGTTTTCTTCGTGATAGATGGTCCTACCATCTACAACGTGCTACTAGGAAGAGACTGGATCCATGGCAGTCGATGTATTCCCTCATCACTCCATCAATGCTTAGTCTTCTGGAACGACAAAGGGGAAGCAGAGGTGGTGCAAGCAGATCATAGACCCTTCGTGGCGGAAGCAAATTCAGTAGAGAAGTTCATGTATGAAGGGAATTATGGGCCCGTCAGAGTGGTTCAAGATGGGGAAGAAACTCAAATTACTGCCAAAGTTTGATTAGAGTAGGCTTTTCTCAATGGATTTTCACTCACTGAGAATTGTTTTAAGATCAAAAATGAGGCAATACATAGTGGCCTTTGGAAGAGCCAGGTAAGTAATTAGGCAGCACATAAAGACAACATAAAAGATAGTGCCATACAACCTTAAATGAATGTTCGACAACAAAACAAAGGCCGAAGTTCAGGCTTTAGAGCCAAGTTGATGGCTTTCAATAAAGAGTGTGAATGTATGAAGAAAGAAGAAGCGGCGTTAAAGATGCTGAAGGACAAATTGATAGTGTCCGAAATGGAGCAGAGCTTGGATTGGGAAGTTCATAAAGTGGATTGCCTGGAAGAGCAAAACTCTCTGAGCGACATGGATGATGACGAAGATCCCTAAGTCAGGATATGCGCAAGCTCAAGACCCCTTGGTCAAGATTAACATTGGTGAGGAAGGAGAGGATCGCCCAACGTTCGTTAGCCAAATGCTGCCTCACGAGGTTAGTAACAGATTGATCGCTTTATTGAAAGAATATAAAGACTGTTTTGCTTGGGAATATGAACACATGCCTGGTTTGGATAAGAACTTGGTAGAACATAGGTTGCCGACTAAACCAAATTTTAAGCCTCATAAGCAACCTCCTAGACGTTTCGCCCCCAATGTATTGCCAGAGATCAAAAAAGAAATAGAGCGATTACTAAAAGTGGGTTTTATTAGAACGACCAGATATGTGGAGTGGTTATCTAATATAGTGCCAGTATTAAAAAAAGAATGGCAAGTTAAGGGTATGCATAAATTTCAGGAATTTGAACTTGGCTACTCCCAAAGATGAATATCCAATGCCTACAGTAGATTCTCTAGTAGACTCGACTGCAGGACATATGATGTACTCTTTTATGGATGGATATTCGGGATATAATCAAATCTACATAGCTGACGAAGATGTACACAAAACTGCATTTAGATGCCATGGGTCTTTAGGGTGCTTTGAGTGGGTAGTAATGCCATTTGGACTAAAAAATGCAGGGGCAACTTATCAAAGAGCAATGAATCTCATTTTTCATGATATGATAGGCAAATTTGTGGAAGTTTATGTAGATGATATAGTGGTCAAATCTGTTAAGAAAGAAGACCATTTTGAACAATTGCGATGTTCATTTGAACGAATGAGGCAGTATAAACTAAGATTGAACCCTTTGAAATGCGCGTTTGGCGTGAATGCAGGAAATTTCCTTGGATTCCTGGTACATAAAAGAGGGATTGAACTTGATAAGAATAAAGCGAAGGCCATTTTAGAAGCTAAGGCTCCTAGTAATAAAAAGGAACTGCAAAGGTTTTTAGGCCAAATCAATTTTCTAAGACGCTTTATATCCAATTGTGCAGGGCGAACGAAAGCGTTTTCGCCTCTCCTAAAGCTGAAAAATCAAGACGAATTCGTCTGGAAAGAAGAACATCAAAAGGCTTTCGAAAGCCTGAAGACATACTTAACAAGCCCACCAGTGTTGGTGTCACCAATCCAAGGGCAGCCGATGAAATTGTACGTGTCGGCTGAACAAGAATCGATAGCGGGGATGGTCGCACAAGAAGACCAAGTTGGCGAAGAAATGGCGATTTATTATTTAAGTAGACGGTTAACCAAATGTGAATGTAATTATTCTGCTATCGAGAAGTTGTGTCTCGCATTATACTTCACATGTACAAAATTAAGGGCTATTTACGGCCTGTAACAGTCTATCTAATTTCCAAAGTTAATCTATTCAAATACATGTTTTCTCGCCCTATTTTACACCAACGAGTGGGTCTTTGGACTTTAGCACTGTCGGAATTCGAAATAAAGTATGTGCCCCAAAAGGCAGTTAAAAATCAGGCCTTGGTTAACTTTCTGGCCGATCATCCATGCCTGGACGTGCCTAACGAACTAGAACTTGAGGTTGATTCATTTGAATTAAAACCATGGGTTTTATATTTCGATGGATCGAAAACTTCTAAAGGAGCAGAGGTAGGAGTGACTTTGATAAATCCTTTAGGGGTTTGCTATAAGTTCGCATTCACCTTGGACAGAATCTGTACTAATAATCAAGCCGAGTACGAAGCCTTAATTGTAGGCTTGGAATTGATGGTAGAGATGAAAGTAAAGAACGTAATCGTCAGGGGCGATTCTCAATTGGTGATTCATCAATTGACCGGTGATTTCAAATGCCAAAGTGATTCTATCGTAAGTTTATACGAAATCGCCCAGGAGTTGTTGGAAGAATTTGACCAAGTAGAGCTTCAATGTGTCAATAGAATATACAATGACATGGCCAACGAGTTGGCCCAGTTGGCTTCTGGCTATTCAAAGGTGATAAGTTAGGAATCTATCTACGAATACGGAACTATGTTGCCCGTTGTTCAGCGGAGGGCAAGAAAAAGGAAATTCAATGCATAGAAAGTGGGGTCGCACTGGATTGGATAGATGAGATTAAGGAGTCCTTCAAAGAGCTTGATGGGCGAATTGATAGACGAACGAAATTGCGTTTATTGAACTATGCATTAATAGACGAAGAATTATTCAAAAAACGTTCTGATGGTGTGTTATTAAAATGCGTGAACTTGCAAGAGGCTAAGACAATTATGGCCGAAGTGCATGAAGGGATATGTGGAGCCCATCAGGCTGGCCAAAAGATGAGATGGCTAATTATTAGAAGTGGATATTTTTGGCCAAAGATGGGTGAATCGTGTGTTCAATATGCAAAAAGTTGTTTAGCGTGCCAAAAATATGGTCCAATACAGAGGGCACCAGCAAGCAACATGGCACCCATTATCAAACAATGGCCGTTCAAAGGTTGGGCGATAGATTTGATAGGGAAGATTTACCCTCCATCATCCAAACAACACACCTTTATTATAGTCGCCACGGACTTTTTCACCAAGTGGGTTGAGGCAGCCCCTCTAAAGGAAATCACCCAGAAAAATATCATAGAGTTTGTCCGAGGCCATATCATTTACAGATTTGGGATCCCACAAACTTTAATGGCAGATCATGGGACTTCCCTAAATGGAGATCAGGTGAAGGAATTCTTGAGCGAGTTTGGAATTAAATTGGTAAATTCCACACCGTATTACGCTCAGTCAAACGGTCAGGCAGAGTCATCCAACAAGATTCTGAAATCTATCATAGGGAAGATGATAAATGAAAATGCCAGAAATTGGCACGAATGCTTGAACAAGGCCTTATGGGCTTACAGAACGTCGCCTCGCTCGAGCACCAACATCACGCCTTTCCAACTCACTTATGGGCAGGAGGCTGTATTGCCCGTAGAAATCAAAGTGCAATCCATAAGGGTGCGTCGGCAGCACGAATTAAACGAGAATGAGTACAAGGAATCGTTGGTTCAAAATTTGTTAGAATTAGACGAATTGAAGTTAGACGTGCTAGACAGGTTGCAAGTTCAGAAACAAAGAATGGCTAGATTTTACAATAAGAAAGTTATAGCCAAATTCTTTAATGCGGACGAATTGGTTTGGAGGACAATACTTCCTTTAGATAGTAAGGACCCAAAGTATGGCAAATGGTCGCCAAATTGGGAAGGGCCTTATAGAGTGAAGAGTGTGTTGCCTAATGGAGCTTACCATTTGGAAGATTTAGATGGTACTAGGCACATAAGATTTATTAATGGTAAGTACTTGAAGAGATATGTTCCATCCCTTTGGGAAAGTGAACAGATAAACACATGAGTGATAAAATCGCAATCGTAATATAACCATGCCAAGCGACGGCAGGTAACAAACTGGACGATCACGTTCTGATAGCAAAATAAACAGAATATATGCGTAAGTGGTATAATTGCAATTGTGATATATGTTCATGCCGAACGATGGCGGTAAGTAAAATTGGACGATCACGTTCTGAGAAAATCAGAGAGAACAAGGCATATTCAAAACAAAGTCCTTTATTATCCAGTGCTCCTTACAAACCATTCTTTACAAAAATTAAAAGACATAGGCAAAATACAAGGCGAGACACGCTACAAATTATCTTCTGACTGAAAGGGACAGAAAGAGTGAAACCAGTGCGGCCAGCCTTTCAGTCTATGGCCGTAAGGGGGTGAACTGCCCCTGCATCCTTCCCAAACGCATTGATGCAATGGTAGAAGAGGAAAAGTAACCCTTCAGCCTATGGCCGTAAGAAGATGAACTACTCTTACAACCTTTCTAGATGCATTGCTGCAAAGGCAGGCGGAGAGAAGCAGCCCTTCAATCCATGGCCAATTAAGAGAGTGAAATGTTCCCTACTGCCTTCCTAAAAGCATTGCTGCAATAGTAGGCGAAGAGAAGCACTCTCAACAAGCAAACCGAGGGCAAAAATCTTGCCTCGGTTTGACATTTCCTATACCTCCCATACCAAAAGTGATGCCAAAACAAAGGAGATGAGTCAAGAAACCCATCCCTGTAGAAGGAAAAATTGTTGGGAAACGACCGGAGTGCCATGCAGTGGCAGGAAACTCTGATGGTGAGAAATTGAATTTGAGGAGGCATGAGGATGAAAATGATGAGTATAAACATGCATATTTATAGGGGTTGGAAGATCAAAAGCCGGAATCTGGAAGGTCACATTTATGACCAGTGAGCGAAACCAATATGGCCCAAACATTTAGGGAAGAAAACTCAAATGCCAAGAGAATATGCATGAATGTTGGCACAAAAAACTGAGTACGATGAAAATCGGCGATCAAGGATAAACACCACTTCAAATATTCATTAATGATGATGAATGACATCAGATTACATAAAATAAAGGCAGTCAGCGCGAAAAGTTACAAAAATTAGAACAATAAATGTTCAATTACAATTCGCCCCAAGCTGAGCGCATCTGTTGCCTAAGTCTATCCCACTCTTCGCCCTGCCTAGAGGAAAGGATACCAAACTCCGTCACTAAGTCATCATCAACCTCCAACTTCTGATACTGCTCCAATAGAGATTTGGTTTTTGCAATTCCTTGGGATGCAGTACGCCTCTTAGCAGCTATTCTCGCCATGCAATCGTTCATTTTCGCTTGCAGCTCTTTCATTTCAGCAGTCAGGCTCAACATCAAAGAGTCTTCCACTACAAGTTCTGAAGAAACCTCAGTCAAATCAGCCTGGTTCCTGTCAATTTCCTGGAGCAAGGACTCTTTCTCAGAAGAAGCGCGAAGATATTGGGCACTTCTGGTCTTCAATTCTGCGTTCTTGGCCAGCAAGGAAACGATGTCGGCGTGAAGAACCCTCAGCTTCACTTTAAAATCAGTAGAAATGCTGAGCGATGGGAGTGAGAGTACTTGCAGTAGGTTCGCACTCAACATATCTAGCTTGGCCTTTTGCTGAGCAGCGCTGGCACGACCGATCTCCATATCCATGAAGGAAACATACTCAAACAATGCCTGTTTGAGAAGTGTCATGTCCTCGTTCGCAGGAATGGAAAACGATGCAGAAGATGTTTTCATGCGCGCCCAAGAGGTGAATAAGTCTTGGATAGAGTTGAGAATGTTATCAGATTCCTGCAAAAGAGAGTTACCAATATTGAAGGTGTTTTTTTTACACAACAAAGCAAAATCAGAGATAAGAGCGCAGTAAAAAGACCTCATCGGCGGTGGTTGGAAATTCAGGCGCTCCCCTTATTTCTTCCATCACTTGAGGAGATTGCCCTTTAGCTGGGCAAGAAGGACCTTCCCCACCAGACGAAGACACCAGAATCTCTGCACATTTCATACCGCAGTAAATCAATGAACACAGCAGCGATAAAGAAAGGCCAAAGACATCAAAAGTAAGCATTACCTTCTAGGACCACGCTTGGGGGGTCAACACCCTGAGGAAGGGGATTGGCTGAAGATGATGTTGCTGGAGCTTGATGCTTAGGCGGCGCAGCCTTGACAAGAAGGGATGAGGAAGAATCGGCCAAAACCATAGCCCTGGAAGGAGAATCCTTCTGGAAAGAAAAGCAAATCATTATCGCATGAAAAGAAAACAACTTGTGCAGTAGGTGAAGTTCAGTTACCTTTCTCCTTATGATGAGGGGAGCGTCATCATCATCATCATCATCCTGCAGGGATATTACGGTCGCAGCTGGCCGCTTGCGACTGGGAGCACCTTTAGAAACGGTAGGCTTCGAAACTGGGGATGAAAGAGCAGGGCGCGTAGAACGCGAAGGGGACGCAGTGGAAATGGGAAAAATACCCTGTTTATCCAGGAGGTGGAAAGCGCGATTCGCATCAGTTGAAAATAACATTTGCTTCACTGATGGCCACAGTTGGTCAAAAAGAGGATGAGTAGCAGCAGTAGGATTGAAGGGAGCAAAAGTAAAGCCGGTTGCCAAAAGTTTATTACGGACGTCGATGGCTTGGGCTTCTGCTTTGTTGAGAATGTAGAAGCGATCCATTAAATTATTGGAGTAGCAAGGAGGGATAGGCCACATTTGGCCGAAACCAAGCTGGCGAGCACAAAATTGAGGCGCATATATCTCTACCCCCGCCTTAGCATTGGTCCCTATCAGAATGTCATGAAACAATTCTCTCCCTACTAAAAATTGAACCCAAACAGGCAGAAATGTATCCGCCTCGGCCAAAGTAGAAGGAGGCCGCACAAAAGGAGGAATTTGCTCAGAAGGAAAAGGAAAGAACGAAATGGTTGAATTCAAAGTGTGGAAGAAAGTGAAAACATCTCTCATGGACATATTTACAGGGCTCAGTTGATGAATAAAAAGCCCATAACAGGAAACCTCATGAGGAGGAAAATGTGGAATACCCAGTTGAGGGAAATAAGATCTCAACCACAATTGAGCAAGCCATAAGGGTCCGCTGCCAGTGGGAGATGCATTATTTTTCAGTTGGAATTGGAGCATGGCCATACCCCTATAAAGAGCAGCCAGGAGGAATGAACATAAGTTCAAAGGTCTACCCCGAGCCAACTCATGAGATAGGGGCAAGTAGCTCATAGAGGGTTTCAAGCTAGGAACACAAAGGACATATTTACAAAGCCAGACTTGGAGAAAAGCGAATCGCTCAGAATGGCTAGGCTCAGATACAGCAGTGACATAACTGCCCTGCAGGCTCGAATAAGACTCAGTAAGCTTTTTATCAAATTTTGGGGCAGCACCAGAAATTAGCATGCCAGGGAAAATAGTATCGCCCAAAGGCGGAAGATTCGGCAAAGCCCCAACGTCCCTCAAAGTAATGGTCATGGGACCAAGAGGAAAAACAAAGGTATTGAACTCGGGGGACCAATAACTTAGGGCGATTGGAAAAAGCACAGGGTCATATGTTGGGGGGAAAAGGGTAATCTCCAATAGGTCCAAAATTTTAGCACGTTCAAAAATTAATTTGGTGGGACCATGAGCCACCATACGTGCATGCCACCTACGGAAAGATGCATCAGTTTTAGGCCAAGTACGAATACCTCTATCATGGATCGGCCTCAATGGCAAAGATTGCGAGAAAGGGAGATCCTCAGAGCACGGGAACAAATGACCGACCGCGGCCCGTTCGACGGCTTCAGCATCATTGAACGACGGACCCAGATAAAACTCGTTGCGGTCAGCATTGGATTGTGAAAGAAAAGACGGGTTCACATATGGCCTTGTAAGAAGGGTTTGAAAGTCTTCAAAACTGAAAACATTGTCCGAAGGAGTTTGAGAAGTAGTCATTATGGCACAAAAAGTGATTTGTTCTCGAAGATTGTCTGGTCTAAATCGAAGGTTGCCGCAAGGAAGACGGTGAAATGGCGAAGAAAGACGTAATGCCGCAGAAATGTGAATGAAAAGGATGCCGCGTACTTTTGGGGTTTTAAGGGTTTATAATGTCGCAACCTTTCAGGCACTAGAACGCAAGCGACGATTGAAATTCTGGGGAAGTTCAAATATTGCGGGAAAGATACGGAATGAATATGGCAAAATTAATGATTAGTATTAATTCTGCCATATTGGGGGGTAATTGTTGACACACTAAAATGCAGCCCAAATTCGAAAGGAAGTCCAAGTGAGAAATCCAAGATAAAGACCCAACAGAAGCCAATTAAAAGGCCCAAGAAGAAAAGCCCAAGTTGGAGGCCTGTGGAAAAACCTGAATATTGGAAGCCCAAGAACAAAGGAATACCATCGCCCCAAGGTTGTAGGACGCCCAGAGGCCGAACGAGGATAGTACGGCACCATCGCCCAGGACGACAGCCTCATTGTCGCCCAGAACCCCAAGTCGCCCAAAATCAAGCAATTCTAAAGGATATAGTTTGGAAGCGGTTGGCAAGTAAACCCGGCACGATCCCACGATCCAAGAAGCAGCAAAGGTAGTGGCAGCGGTTACTAAGCAACTACTCCCCGAATAAGTGATTCCTCACTAAAAGAGTGGGCGGTTACGAATGATATGAAGCAAATCTGAGCAGTTTCGATAACCAAGGGATGCTCAAGAAGTATAAAAGAAGTAACGTCATAGAAGAAAGGACCGAATCAAAAACTCTCTACAAGAGATCATGTAATTTTTATTCCTTAGTTTAAATTTAATCATTTTTCAGTACTCGTGTGCTTGCGCCCCTTGAAGGCGTTTTGTCTACTTCCCAATTGTAATCCTTCACTGGCATACGCACCCCTTTTTGGGACTGTCTCAAGAGGTCTGTTCCTTACACAATCGTCTGACCCATCTCTCTCTCTCGTAATTGTTGGCGGGTTGCAAAAACGCGCGAAAACACTCTGACTTTTGAGTTTTTAACTATGAATAATTGCCATATATACAAATTAGAAATCATTTCATATACACGCATTTTAATCTTATCATTTACTCCATATTATCCATCACATCAACCGAAGATTATTCCAGTTTGTACATATAACATAATTTTTAAATATAGGGATGCATTGATTGACTATTACTAATATAATACAATTAGAAGAGAAAAATTCTAAACCAATTAGAAAAGTAAAGGAATAAAACTGATGTATGAAAATGCGCATTACTTTCATTTTGGTGGTTGTATTTTTGTTCATGAATACAATTTGTAAGTGTTTTTCAATTTTGCATATTTTTTTCGAATGACGTCTTCAGGGTCAAATTTCGTTGTTTAGAGATCCATGTTGGGAACCTACTTAATCATGCGCAGCGGAAGTAAAGCAAATTTCGATTCTCAAATAAGGATCTACATTGTGTTTAGATAGAAACTGTGTTTAGAATAATACCTTAGATGAATTCTGCAAACTCTTTTGTTCATTCACGAACTCCAATGATCACGATCTGCAATCCAAGTTGTCCAATTGTCCAGCCTCCAATGGTGATCCACACAGTGAACAAGAATGATGGCTAGAGTTTTCTTTTCTCGTGCTAGCAAGAATAATGAAAATTCTATTAGGTTTTTCAAACCCTAGCAGTCTATTAATATAAGTCCAAACGGGCTTGGCCCGTTTCTTAAACTTAACCCGGTCCAACATTTAATTAATCAAATTAATTAAATTCGGTCCATGAATTAATTAATCTAATTAATTAATTCGGGCCTATTAATAAGCAACCCAATTAATTAAGTGTCCAACACTTGTTAATTAATTAATTGGTAAATCTCATTCTTCTGGTTCTCTTTTGTGTGTGATCCATTAGGTTCCCGATCACGATGTCTAACGACGTGAATTATTATTTTGATCTAATCAAAATTGATAAATTAAAATACTCATTTTAATTTATCATCAATTCACATCTGTCGTCCCAGATTGACATCTAGCAATGTGTCAGGGCAATACATGCGACGAGAAATGTCACATGGTGTGACAAAACCAAATTAGTTCGTTTACCGTGAAACTATAATCATTTCGTTAATATGATCCGATCAATTACGAGATATAGATATGTGTCGATCTCAATTATCGATCATAGCTTTTATCCCACTGTTAAGTCAATGTAAGTCGAAAACTTCTTTTTGACTTATGAGTTCACCTTGGCCAAGGATTTCATTATCAACTTAACTGGATGAAATGTAGACCATAATCTCTTACTATCTAAGAGTGACGAATCCTCTATTGATCATTCACAACCTTCATATGATTCTTGACATACCTGAACGATGCCGTATTAGCCACCCTTGACATAGCAACATTCGACATCACCAAAGTATGACTGTCCTCATATAAAGCACTATGATGACCTCAAGTCAAATGACCAATTCCACTACCGAACGTTAGAGATTAACCACTGACACTCAGATAGTTTTCCACGTGGAATCTCTCAGCGGGTCTCCGATGTTTTGTTCTATAACAAAACATTCACGTGTTCATTCAAGTGTCACCACACTCTAACTTGTGAGATCAACTACTTACTTCATAAGTAAGAAATGTCACACGTGATGGTCTATCCGTAATAACGATATCCGTATCTCGTTATTACATACGACCACAGACGATTTAAGATTCAGTCATACGTAATTTGTATCTCACAATCACAACTCCTTGTGATTAACAAATCACCAAAACTTGAATCTACGGATTCTATTATTTAATTAATTAGAATGTTAATTCAATAAATAATAGATCTTGCCATAAATATTTATCGGTTATATATACATTAAAAGTGCTTATGTCCAAAGTTGATTGAACCTAGGGCATAAGACTTACAATCCGTTCTATCATTTTTGTTTTGTTTTGGATTAGTTTATGGGTAATTTCATCATTTTTACCTTTTTTAGTTTTGGGTAATTATATCATCACAGAATTAAGTTTCTCCAAAGCCCTTTTGCTTGTCTTCGGAGCTGCTTCGGCCACCAGAAGGGAAAATCGTATTGTATAAATATATTTGCCGTGAGGCAAAAAAAAATATATTGATGCCGTGGAGGAAAACAAAAGTTGTCGTTAGCGAAAAAAAAAAAGCTATGTATAATTAGATATTCAAAGACAAAAAGAATAAATAAGGTTTTTATTTGTGGTGGAACAATAATTTATTTTAGGGTAATTAATAATTATATATTAAAACCCTAATTATATAATTTTACTTAATACTATTTAAGTAAATAAGAAATAGGTAAAATTGCAGCTAAGGTACCAAACCTTTTAGTTAATTGCAGATTTTGTCCAAATTTTTCATTTGTATCACCCACGGTATCAAACGTTTCAAAAATATGTACCAAATGTCTAAATGGACGGTTTCTATCTAGATGACCAAGAATAGTAGATTTTGACCAATTTTAACAAAATTAGGATGAGTAAAATGATAATTGACAATTTTCTCATTAAATAAATTTACGAAACAACAACAACAAAAAACAAAAACTTGCAATTAGTTTCTCCTTCCTGGCATCAATAGTGCCGGCACCACCGTCGCTGCCGTTGCCTCCTCTCACCACTACCATCGTAAATCACAAATGAAGAAAATCATGTTCGACACCTAAAAATGGAACCTAAATCATGGTCGCGACCAACAAGTCATCATGGTCGCCACCCATCACCCACCAAATCTCCATCATCCTATCTCAAACTAGAAAACCATCTACCACCACCATCGATCTCCTCACTACCACCACCAATGTCGGTAGCTACCCATTTTCAAACTTCAAATTCAATTCAAAAAATTCGAAACAAATTAGAAGATAATGGAAAATTGAATCCCATTGGAGCCAGGCGAACCTCGAGCAAACTTGTACGACCATGGGTAACCATTTAATTGCTCCAATTGAGGTTGGGGTTGTTTGATAGGTCTTTGTAGTTGCAATTTATAATGCTTGGGTTCTGAGGAATTCTGCCAATGATGGTGGCGATGGTGGTCGGACTTTGAGACGACGATGTTGAGGATGGTGGTGGTGGCCTGCAGTGGGTGGGAATGGGGATGAGTAAAGTGGGAGGAAGAATGGTTTTTGTATATTTATTTTTATTTTTTGGGTTTTTTAATTTAATTTACAGTGGTGGTGGTGGGATGAGACGACGGCAGTGGCGGCGGTGGTGCTAGCGGTGTGCCGGCACTATTGATGTCGGGTAGGAAAAATTGATTGCTAGTTCTTGTTTTTGCTTTTTAATTTATTTCATAAGAAAATGGTAAAAATTGTAAAGTTACCATTTTACTTCTCTTAATTTTGTCAAAATTGATCAAAATCTACTATTTTTGGTCAACTTGACGGAAACCGCCCATTTGGACCTCCGATGCATATTTTTGAAACGTTTGTTACCCTGGGTGGTATAAATGAAAGGTTTCGACAAAGTTTGCAACTAACTGAAATATTTGGTACATCAGCTACAATTTTCCCTAAGAAATATACTAAAAGGGGTAATTATATTACCTCAACAAAATTTATATGTTGCACCACAATTTTAATCAATTTTTTTATTTACTTAAATCATCTTGAGTAGAATTACTTAGCCCCTCATCCATTTTCTCAAACATTGTTTGTTACAGTAAATAATATGCACCATATATTCACTCAATAAAATATTTTACACACAAATCAATAAAATTACTTTATTTTTTAATCATACATTCTCCAAAAAATATTATTCAAAATGATCAAAACTCTATTTATTCTCCTTAAATGGGAGACAAACATGCCCTTAATTACCCACAATTTTATATAAATTCTTAACATAAGCATTTTTTTTCTAATACACCACAATCATGATCGTAGTCTCCTTCTAGCCTGTACCGTCGCTGCCACCGCCTCCTCCATCTTCTGCATCGACAATTTTATGAGAAAGAAGAATAAAAAGAAAAGAAGAAAAGGAAGAAAGGTAGCAAGAGGACATCCCTTTTGTCAACTCCACTCCCACGTTGTCATCTCATTCGCTCACCTCTCCCTTCTGCCTCTACAATTCGTCACTGAGTGTTATGACTATTTTTACTACTCAATGGCTCATGCATTTCGTTCATTAGTTTACAGATCACAATATTAACATCCTGTCAAACCTTAGCTCAGTTTTTGCTTTAGTTTCAGTATCGAGTGGTTCGGATTTTGATTCAAACTTGGATCGGAGTTTTTGTTGATTAAATCCCACCGATGTTGTGTATTGTGGGGACAGCTAATGTGCGCAGTGGGATGCAAACATAGTGATTGGAAATTTAAGAGGATGTTGGCGATGGAGAAGGTGATGTCAATTGGGGGTGTGGTGGTTAGGGATAGCAAAAAATCCCGCTCAACCCGATACTCGTGGGGTCCCGCCCCGAATGGAGCAGGGATTATCCGCCTAACTGGGTAAACGGGACGGGGACAGGGCGAGGTTCATTACCCCAAAGTGGGTATGGGACGAGTATGGGAAATATAGTCTCTGCCCCACTACCCATCTCATTTAAAGTTAAATTTAAATTTAAGTATTTTATCGAAGAAAAATAATAAATTTATCATCATTTTTAAAGAGAACATAAGTTATTTTTAACAAATTAGTAAAAAAGTAATAATATTTACTAACTAAAGACATAAAAAAATAAAAAGAAAAAATAAATAGAGCGATAAATGGGATAAGAGCCCCGCCCCGCCCCGCCCCGCTTTAACCGAATATGGGGATGGGGTAAGGTAACAAAAATATCCGACGGGACGGGGGTGGGAATGGACAACTCGTCTCATACCCGTACCGTTACCATCCCTAGTTGTGGTAAATATTATTCATTCATTTATTTTTATTTGATTATAGTATAATTATAAATTTATCGTGGTGTATTTATTAAAAATAAATTTTAATTGGAGTGTGATTATAATGTGGTGTAGCAAGTATTTTCTGTGGTGGTAATATAATTACCCTACTAAAAAATGTGGTGCACCTAATAAAATTTCTAAGAGGTAATATAATTCCCCTTTAGTTTTATTTGGATTTGTTTTGTAGTTTTTAGTTTATTTGAATTTGTCTATAGAATTGGGATTTCATTTTAATTATGATTTATTTTGAGTCTTTAAATATGTGTTTAGGAGTTTGTAAATTACATATTTATATTTTGATGAATAAGATTTTTCAATTATTTGGTAGATTCTAAATATTTATCACGTCCGTTCAAGTGAAATTTGAGCAAACATCCTTTCGTGTGTTACGAATAAGAATATTTTATTATTGTTCACGTTTTCGTCTTGTATCAATTACTATCATATTTAGTACGCAACTTGCGCTTTTGTATTTTATGAACAAATAAACAAATTGTGGATCTCACGTGAAAAATGTGGTCAGGACTTATTTCTAGATGGATTCGAATTTTCAAGTGAGCCCAAAAGAAGCAAGTTGTTCGGGTTAATTCACCTAATATGACACTCTCAAACATAGTTATGAGTTATCTAATCTTGACCGAATCGAAAGGTCCGACTGAAAACTTGACGAATCAGACCCTAAACCAGTTCGGGTGACACTGTAAGACCGTTTGACAATTAACCCAATCAAGAACCGATCAAAATCAGTTAGAAATTGGCCAGATTCAAATAAATCCAAATGAATTTTACAATCGAACCAATTCTCCGTGTATAGAATTTTTTTCCAAATATTTCTAAAGTTGCTCTAAAAGTGTTCAGAGTGGACCTCCAGGTTCTATTGCTGGGCCACGTAGGTACCTTTGTCATCTTAATTATTATTTCGATCAAATGATTAAAATACTTGACCCGTCAGTTAAACCACCTGACGATTGAATCAATGATCTAGTAAATCGATACTTTAGCCGTGTCAATAAGGGCCCGTTCGGTAGGGATTAAAATTGAAAAACTAGCCGTTATTGTTGACTTTTATTAGACGAGTGAGACTCAATAACTGTCATATTTTCAATTTTAATTGGATTTTAATCCCTACCGAACGGGGCATAAGTGGGTCGGGTCAGATCACTATGCTATTAAGTCGAAAATCATGATTAAAACAACTCAAAATCAAAAATTACTATTAAGATAAAATATTACTAATTTCATATTTCTAAATAAAAAATTACTTACTTTTCACTAATTAAAAGTAAAAATTCTAAAATTTATATCACACCCTTCCACTTTCAACTGCACAATCTTCAAAACAATCGTTTTTCAGTCTAAGAAAATCTTGCCAGACAAGCTTTTACTTACCTCTACATAAATTGTATTGCTTTGCCAACGACAGTTGCTCACAAGGCCGCACGCCATCCGTCCGTCTTTTACAATTCTGCAGCAACACCTGTTCTTGCTTGTTGCATATATGACTTTCAGAACTCGATTTAGCATTGCTCTCTCTATACCCTTTCCCCTCCCCATTAATTGAAGTTCATTCATGGGTTCAAAGCTTCAGCCATGGCCTTGTAAAGACCCCAATAACTTCAGCCAGCTCATACTTGAGCATTCCAAATCTGTAAGTGCTTTTTTTTTCCTTCATCAAGAGCAGATCTCTATATGGTTTTTTGCAGAATTCTTTCTGAATTTTACTTTTGTTGGTTAAGTTTTTGGTTTTTACAGTTGGTTCCTTGTTTTTTCCACATGCAATAGAAGTTTAAAGCTTTGTTGATAAATTATGCATGCCGTGATTTTTGTGCACATTTAAAGATTAGGGTTTGTGGGTTTAGTTATAGGGATCGTAAGTATAAATGAACGATCTTGTGGTTTCTAAAAATGGATTTTTAATCTTTTGCCTTTTTCGTGGTCTGTCCGAGATTGGATGATTTGGTGAATTAATGTATTCGATTCGTGATTATCTATATTCATTCTTTTGCTTCGTAACTCTTTTTAGTATATTGGACGTATGCCAGAACTTGGGAATTTAGATAATCCACATTGATTGTTTTATGTACAATGTTTACACGCTTGAGCAATTACGTCGTATAAACTCAGATAAGTTCCACGCATCAAGCATTGTATTGCGGTAGATTACAGGATTTATAGCCATTTGTCTGTTGTGTCGACTGTCGTGACTAGATCATAGCTTTTTTCGATAAGTACAAAACACTTGGAATTGTTCGACATAGGAAAACCAATTCCAAAGGGGGAATAATTCTAAATATCTGAATTCATTCGTTTATTATTTTAGTGTGTCGCAATAAACTTGTTTGACCCCAAATGCATGTTGTACATTTGTTTGGAGCATCCATAACAGCGAAAGCAGCGTTACATTTAGAAATTGCTCATATCTTTACCCTTGCATATGTGAGGAGAGTCGGACTTGTGAACGTTGTTCCACATTTTGTTCCATTTGTTAGTCATAAAACCAAGTAAGAATCGAGTGTTTATGAACTAACAGATTGAGAAGTGTCGAGTACTTTTGAAGGTCCTTTATGGACAGAATCTAAGTAGCTGAACTAAGGATAAAATACAGTATGCATACCCAATATAGGAGTGATTTTGAAGTGTTGTATACACACTTGTTACGTCAACGTTATGGGAGACATTGTGGAGTAAATCACTGGTTGGTTGAATGTGAAGTGTCACACTTGTTATAAAAAACATTATGGGCGACGTTGCAAGTAAAGGTGAGCTACACAATGTCTCCCATAACGTTTTCCTTCACTCTACCCTACCCATCTTCCTTT
>CM032626.1:24567459-24655659 GCA_019097785.1 Fraxinus excelsior | reverse complement strand
CTAAGAAAATGAATATTACTTGTGATTCTTTTTTATCTCTTTCAGGTTTGATACAAATGTGTGCTCTACGAGCTCCAGCTTCTCGACACATTGCAGTGTGACTTCTGCTACTACACCAAGTCCTCCAAGACCACAGCGAGCCAGATAAAAGAGTTCAGGATTTTTCTCTTTAGAAACCTCAATAGTACCCTTAGCAGGAGTAACTAATTTCATGCTGATGACCTGCTCATCAATAGGAGGTAACTTTGCACCAGTGCCATGGGCGCCAACCTGAAGATTTGCAATACAGATGATCCAAGGACATTGAAGATGCCTAAAAAGAAACTTAAATCTAGAACGTCACTAGTAACTTCAGAAACATACAAATGCCCCCATATGTCAAAAACTTAAAAGATGTCATTGACTAATTACATGTTACCAAAACCATTAGCGATATAAGTAAATTATATCTTCCTTTCTTATTCATCCTTCTCCACAACCTCCCAAGACAAGTTACAAATAATAAAAAAATAAATAAATAAATCAGAAAAGCATTTTAGGTAACCTGCGAAGGATGCATTAAAAGAAACACTCATCACCTACATATTTAAACTAAATTGTGTCATTCGAACATCAGTACAAGTCGAAGTACAACCATTTTATAATTATCAAAACAAAAAACAACCTCCACCTTAATTCAATTTTAACATCTACCTGAATACTGACACAAAATACACGCGAAATGCAAATATTTATTTATACATAAGCAGAATATAGGCAATCCTTGAGGCAACAACCAATCGTATCTCCACCTACATTCTTGATTGAAAGTACACTAATAAAGCAACAATACAACTAGAAGCAAGAACAATTAAAAAATCATATAAATCCAAAGATTTTCTGGGAAAATTCACCTGAACTATACCACCGATCTGCTGCTCCCTAATAGACGCAAAATTTTGCAATGTCAGCCCATACTCTTTAATCCCATCCACAAGCTGCTGGACCCTAATCCCTGCCTGCACTCTCACCCTTTTCTTTTCTTTGTCTACCTCCAGAACCTTATCCATTAAAGCCAAATTGACCATCCCTCCCCGCGTCAGCCCAATCCCATTTGGGGATAAACCCGATCCCACAGGCCGTATCTTCTGCTTATTTTGGTTACAATCTTTAACTATAGATTCAAGCTCTCGGAGGGTTTCAGGTTGGATGAAGGTACGCGTTTGGACTTCATGAGTACCACTCCAATTAGAGACAGTATGCAGGTCAGGCGGAAGCGGAGCGTAGCGGAAGAGCTGGGCCTTCTTGTGCTTAGCATCTTCGGGGAAGGGGAAGGAGTAGTAGGTAGCAGCACCGCAGCCAAGGAGGAGGAGGGTGTAGCCCAGGTATTTACGAAGCTCCGCATCGCCGGAGGAGGAGGCTGGCGGTGGCGTGGAGAGTGAGGATAATTGGCGGTGGACGCCGGTGGAGGTAGCGGCGGGAGGTTTAAGGGGGCGGATGAGGCAGTGGATGGAGCGTCTGAGATTGGGACCTCGGAGCATTTGGTGGGTGGGGTTTTACAGGGGTTCCGTGGGTGGGAGCAGAATCGAATGAGACTGCAGGGAAAATGCAGATTAGATCGATCGATTCGATCGAGGGGATTAAGAATTTCGAAAAGAGTAATGTCACCGGGTAATGCTACAAACATAATTTAGATGACTCTAAATGATAGATTAAATGAAAGGTGAAATTAGAACTATCTAAACTGTGTTTGTAATCCAGTGGAAATGAATATCATTATTCTGTACGTTAACGTGACATTAAATGATACATGAAATTAAATATGTCATTGAAACAGTAATTGGTGATGAGTAAATTATTTATTGTTGAAATTTGGAAAATAAACATTCAAAATCAAACAAAAATATTTACTGTTGAAATTTGAAAAATAAGATTAAAATATCAAAATAGATGATCATCCCCATTTATAGCTTCCAAGATTAGGCAAAAAATCTTTTCCAAATTGCTTTTCAATTGTTTAAGTTTGCACTCATTAGTAGAATTCTTGGTAAGCCATGCCAAGTTTTGCCATTTGTTCAACTCGGTCCCAAACTTCTTTCTTAGGTTCAAACTTTAGTTCCCTTCTATTTGCATTATGGATCCTTCATCTTTTAATCTATATGACTCAACTTGGTCCCAAACTTCTTTCTTAGGTTCATCTTTAGTTCCCTTCTATTTGCATCATGGTCCCCTAACAACTTCGAAGTTGGTTGTAGCTCAATCACTATTGTTTGTGTGCGTGTGTTTTTAGGTATGCGTATGTGATGGGTAGAAGCAACAACAAAATTTCACTCAAAAATATTCTTTCATACAAGCAAAGTACTTTTTCTTCTACCTGATAATACAATAAGTTTCTTCCACCTCCTATAATAGCTCTTGGCCAATGAAGAGCTTTTCCTTAAACATGTAAAATTCTTCTATCCAATGAAAACTTTTGCTTAACAAAGTCACATTTTGATTAAGTCATGTCCATCATCTTCATAATTCTAGAGTTTCTTGATGATTTTAATGGTTTTTTTTTTAATTTCTGGAATTTCCTTTGTCTAGTAAACACATCATGCTTGTAATGTCGTGTTCTCGTTTCTCATAATTATCATGACTATTTAGATTATGTATTCATGTTACATTTATTGCTTAATTAATAAATTTATTAGTCTTGCATGTGGGTAGTTATATTTTATAGAGGAATGTACCATGACATACGTATTAAATTTAATTATTATATACACATAATTTTATTAAAATTTGGAGTAAATTGTAATTTAATGCATTGATTTTATGTTATGATTTAATTAGTTGTCATTCCTTTTTTTTTTTTTACGGGGAACGAACTTAAATCATTCATTTCCATATAAGTCAATTTATTAATTGAATTGATAAATTGACATTAAATTGATGGAAATCAAATATGATTTCGTATATTCTTTTTGAGATAGCCAATGCAGAAGGCATTTACTGTTGTTTTCAGTCATCATCTCTTGTACGAGTCATAAAAAACCACCCTCCACTTTCCACAGCTATGATTGTATTATATTCCTAATCATCCACCAAGCCGAAAACGAATTAAAGGAACCCAACACAAGTTGTGCAAGGAGAAAATAAATATGTATATGTATTTACTCCTTCCTCAAAAACATGGTGAGGTTAGTTTCTTTGAATTATTTTATTATATATACTTTTATAATGTCGTCAATATGTAAATATATGGATACAAATATCATGAGTCTTTTACATAAAACGAATATATAATTCATGTTCATAGTAATTGAAATATTTACTTGAGTAGTTCATATTCTACTTTAGTTCTATTCGAACAAGAAAAATATTTTAAGCTATTCAATGTTTGATCATAAAATGTGCTTATAGCAAGGGACATCTTTTATATGTTTTTTTTTCTATTATTTCTATGTTAACATTAATCTTTGGAAGTTACTAGTTCAACTCTAAAATCACTTAATAGGTGAATAACGCATAATTAAATTTATCAATTAAAAGCAATAAGTCTCTTTTTAATTGTTTTAGATGTTTAGTTAATCAATTCAAGTTATCATATGTTGAATTACTACAATGAATAACTAAAAGCTGTAAATAACACAATATTTGATGACGGATAAAACTCTTAAACTAAATAAAAACTCCGGGACCAAATCAGTAATTTTCACTATAGACAATAAGAATTTACAGTAGGATCCAGCCTAGAAAACCCACTAAACTCGCTGATCTAATTTCTACAATCCCTAAAATCCGCTGGAACGTGCTTTACTCGCACCTGCATCCGATTTTTTGGAATTGTCTATCTCATGCGGAAGAATAAGAACGCCTCGTTCTTGTTCTCTTCCCATGCTTCTGGTCCAACCTTGCTCAATCTTCAATAACCTCTAAAAGCTATTGAGAAAGTACATTCTTGATGATATCTAGGAAGTTGGTGTTTTGGATTATATGAAATTCGATGTTTTTTCCAAACTTGTAGTTGATTGATCTCAATAATCAAAAAGTTAATCTAGAGTTTTGGATGTGTTCTTGGATCTTGGAATGATGTTATGAAGATGTAAAATAATGATAAAAAAACACCCAAAAATTATTTGGCACTGGGTATTTATAATATAAGGTGTTTAGATATTATAGAATAGATAAAACTCTTGAAAAATGCAAATTAAAATTTCTTGGACAATATCGTAGCTCGAGCGCTAGGCGAGCGAAAGGTGTTTTGGTCGCTCAAGTCGGGCGACACTGATTTTACTTTGGTCGCTCGAGTATTAGCTAGACGACAAGCTAACGTAAATCTGGTGACTCTTTCTTCTTGTTCCATACTCAAACCAAAGACTCCTAATTTATCTATTCAACATTCCAAAAGACTCTTCGACTTTTACAACTTTTATGTAACAATCCTATTCTTTTACAATAATCTTTTTGTCTAAAGAATTGCCAATACAACTAAAAACCTAAAAACTCCCCCATTTGGCATTCTGTGATAAAATTATACAATACAAGTCAAGAATGTAAAAACAAAATTAATCTACCCAAACTCAAACTAAATGTTTGTCTTTTGCATTTCTTGAAACATATTTCCTGAAATCAATAACTCAAATACCAAGTGTATTTGCACGTGATACAAGAAATATAATAATTGAAACAAACTATCATATGCTAGCTAGACTGAGAAGCAATACTAATGTTAATCAAAACACCAACTAAAACATTAATATCATAAAATATCCAAACTCAAAAAAGCTAAGCATTCACAAAAAAATCATCTCCCCCTTACTATAAAGAAACTAAAATTTAAACGTAAAATAAAATAAAATTTAAATGCATCTCACATCGTCTCCCCATTTTGTCACAAATGATGAATGTAACGTCAATATATAATAACTCAAAGATGCAGTTGATAGTATACACAAGCATAATCAATGATCAGTAAACTTTTCATCATACTCACTTCAAGTTTAAATGGAGTGAATTGTATAAATGACTCATGTGTTTTAAGTGCCACTAATTCCTTGTAAGCAAAACTCAAAACTTTAAATTTGTGAGAAAAAAACATGTTAAACATCACTGTTAAATAAGTTTATTCCACTACTATTGAAAGTCAAACCAATAATACATATTAGGACTTGTAAACGAAACTCATTTTTCATGTATATTATTATTTTCTCCCCCTTATTTTGAGCTTATACATTTTCACACATTTTATATATTTTTTAAACTCATCATTTTTTTTGTTCAATTTTCATATCTTATGTGCAAACTCCTTCCATTAAGCGACTAAGATGAACCTTGTAACGAGTTTTGGGTCGATGACTCCAAGTCAGTTGACCATAGAGCATCAGATTTTGAGAAACCCTTCGGACTTAATTACTAGAGTTAAATGGGCTTCGAAAAAAGAGTATAAGATGAAACACTTTTATTTTATTTTATTTAAAGGGATATGCTTGAGTTTAACTAAATTAAAGTCAATCCATATTCAAGGTCACATTTCCAATAGATGAAAGTCATCCCAAGTCTTATGCACGCGGTCAATGCTTACTAACAAGATCATAGTGTGCGTAGTGAAGATGGTATAAGAAAAAACCTATACTAAGTACTCCACATCAACCTAAACAAAGTAATGAAAAATATACTACGGTACATCAATTAAACTTATACTTGGTCACAACATACATATTCAAGTAAATTATATATCATGTTGTAGTAAATAATTTTCCCTCTATTTTTTCATTTAAAAAATCAACCTACCTAAAACGTAAAATAAAAAAAAAAATGAGATGCATGTAATAATGAATGAATCAATTAAAAAACATAAGCATACATCAAAAGAACCTAATCAATTAGGTATGTAAACGCTCTTACCTTTAAGCACGATGATCAATTTCTAATTTTTTCAGATCACTTTTTTTTTTCCATGCAAACCTGACTAGTGAAAGACTTATCCCAAGTTAACTCTATCATAAATTTGGTTAAATGACTCACTTGATTAGTAAGAAAGTCAATTCGGCCATCAAAATCCTGATTTATAACTCTAGTGAAATTCTGATTTCTATTTCTATTCATGAATTTATGACAGGAAGGGCTTATATGTCCTAACTTACTACAATTGAAACAAGTAGGGATAAACCTAGGTCCAAAGTTATGTAGTCGCTGATATCTATTCCTAGGTTGGTAGGTCTTACGATATCTAGTAGGCCTATGTCCTACGATACCATTGTTCTTGAGTTTAGGATTATGAACATACATAGGCTGGTTGGTGTCAGAGATAAAAATGGTTTTGGAAGTACTAGTCCTATTATGATCGGTCTCATTATATCATAGGCCTCCCTTATCCTTGTGGGCTTGTTCATCCCCAAAAGACTGTCTAGTTTTTGAAACCCACTAGAGAAAGTAAGAAGGTGAGATTTGGAATGTTCAAGTTCGCTTAGAAGGTTCTTAACCTGGATTTTTAATTTATCATTTTCAATGGTCAGCTCACTAACTTTTCTAGAGGTCTTCTTAAGCTCACTTGTAAGATCTTTAATCTTAGATTCTGGGGATCGATTTACAATTTCTAATTTGCTAAGACACAAGGTAGACTCCTGAAGATCAGTTACAAGTTTCTCTCTATTTAGCTCAAGTTCATTTACCTTTTTAAGCACAACTTAATTCTCTTTCTTAATCTTAAGACTCTCTTTAAATAATTTTTGATAAGTCTAACGAATCTCATCATCCTCTTCAGAATCTTCCTCGAATTGCTCACCACTATTTACTTCCTAAATCTTCTCATTGTCCTTATCAGATTCACTTTTAATCCTAGCAGTGAATGCCATAAACTTCCCACTCTCCTTATATGTAGACATCTCACTTTAATTATCTGAGCTAGCATCGTAATAAGTGAGAGTTGAATTCATAACTTTACCCTGATTTCTTTTACCATTAGGGTACTCACTTCTATAGCGACCAAAACCTTGACACTTATGACATAACTTAGATTTAGATCTCTTTCTAGATTCACTGGAATAATCTCTATGTCTCTCTTTAGTCTTCTTTTTATTTTTAAACATTTTTTAGAAAATTCTTAACAAAGTAGGCTATTTGCCCATCATTAAGTGATTCAGAATAAGATGAATCATACTCTTCTTCCCTAACAATTTTAAGGCTATAGACTTGTTCTTTTTAGGTTAAGATATGACGAATTCATAAGTTTGGAGATCCTTGCTCTCCTCGATAACTGTAATTTTAGGCCTAAATCTTTCAGATAATGATCAAAGGATTCTCAAGATTTTTCTGACAATCTTAAATTCAGGAATTCTCTCACCTACGTTAAAACTAGAATTAACTATGCCATTCAAGCTCGCATAGATGTCATCGAAGGTCTTATCATAGTAACAACAATCCAAAATTTAGCCATGTATTTTAATTCCTTCTCATCTCTCAATCTGACTTTTCTTTTTCTCCACTAGGCATCCCATTTAAATTTTTTACCATCCACTAAGTGCCATAACCATTCCAATCATTTAATACCCATTATGTTAATTATTTAAAAATAAAAAACTGCCATTTCATTTGGAAAGCTAACATGCATGTTGTCTCATAAATTTCCCATTTATACACATAATAATATTCTATTTACCATTTGTTTTTAATTCCATTTTGGCTACTACCAATAGCCATTTTCATTTTGTATTTGAAAAACAATAACTTCCTACACAACCCCTAAAGCCACATTTTCTCTATATATATATATATATAATTATTTTGCACTTTTCCCATAGACTTAAGATACTTAGAATTTGAAAATTTCTGAAGAAGTGGCTAAGAGTACGTTGCATTTTATTACAAAATGGATGCAAAACGATATTCAAATTCCAAGCATTTAAGGTAGGGTGTTTTCGGCACTTTTTGTAAGTGAAGTAAAAATTATTCGTTTTCGATTTGCATTAAACGTGTTATTGTATTACTGATGATAAAATGGAAGCACCATTTGGTGGTTCAAATAAGAGATGAAGAGCTGATTTTTGTTACTTGAAAGGGGTTATCAAAATTTAAGAATAATCAGACTGCCTGATCACTGGTTCATTTTGCAATTGACAGTGACACAAATAACCAAAGTTTACATTTCTAGAAAAAATATTTTTTATCATTCACCCAAGTGTTTCCTACCGAGTATTAGTTGTGGTATCCATTGTTACTAAATTTACAGGTTAATTCAAGGCATAACAGTGGATTGGCATAGTGGCAAGTGCTCGGCGATTTGAAAAGCTCTTTAACTTTCTAGTAAAATTTCCAATTATGTAAATCTTTTATCTATTTTGTCTAGTTTTTATATACATTGCATGTCAACTATAATTTAGAAATATTGGATTGACTATGCATGAAGTTTAATTGCTGCTTGATTAAAAATTAAAAATTTGTTCTTTTACTTAAAAATGGTATAACTTAGCCTACAGTGCATGTTTTAGAGTAAAATTAGCGGGGTTTGAAAGGTTTACGAGTCTTCTAATAGTCTTTGGAATTGCCTTAAAATAGTTATTAGTAGACTGCATCGGGCCAGTTTCGAAAATACTGTTTATCGTAGTTGAAAAATATTTTCGTACTTCAAACATTATTGTCGAGACCCCAATTTTTTATATGTTGTCATATATGAGTGTTATAGGCTGTGTTAAAATTTCATAAATTTTAGTCGACGTTTGCTAGGCCAAACATATATTTTCTCTGCTGCGCAACTAGTATTTGTTGAATTTTCTCGAGTTGTTATCGAAAATCGAATTACACTATAATTGTCTAAGTCTATATGAACAAATATCTTCCATTATTTTTATATATTTCAAATCCAAAAATCTTTATTATTTACAATTTATTTTGGTTTACATTAAGGAGCCCCAACTAAAAAATATTTTTTTTTTCTTGTAACGCTTCAAATTTTAAGAATTTGGGGCGTTTATTAGCCCACATGGACTACGTACTCCTGACGTCGATCCCAACTCCTATTATCTCACCTTAGTTCTCCTTGTTTGTGCTTTTGCAACAACTCTCGATCTCTGGTATCGATTTATTTCTAGTGGATTAAATGGTTTGGTGTTTGATCAAAAGACCTTATGTGTTTTGATCCTTGGTTTCATATGAAACAATATGGATTGATCAACAAAATATGATTTGGATGAATTTGTGGATCGAGTAATATGTGGTGGTTGAATCTTGGAATCAATAAATATTATGGATCTTCAAATGAATTATCTCTATGCAATAAATATGATTCAACACACTTTTAGACGTTTATATGTATGATATATATAGAGAACCGTGTTTGGGATGAAAAATGATTGAAAAACCAAGTGTTTGAAGCAAAATAGAATGGGTAATTAGCATAAAACGTCCTTACCTTTACACGATTTTGTGCAAAACGTCATGACCTTTCATTTCTTGGTGCAGAACGTCCTTACCTTTCCAATTTTTGGCGCAAAACGTCCTTTTTTATCATTTTACCCTTCTATTGAAATAAAACAAACACAAAAGAAAAGAAGAATAAAGAATAATTTTCAATCTTACTCCTAAACTTCTAAAAAATGCAAATTAATCCAAAACTTATAAAAATATTAAAAAGAACAAAAAAATATCTTTTGCCCCCTTTTAGCCGAATACATGAACTCATTTTTCCGGCGACTCCCGACCGTCCAAACCGTCGGATATTGGTTCCAACATGTCCTCATCATTACACTCTACAACTACATACCAAGAAATCCCCATAACTCGTTGTAATTTGGTCGAAAATCAAATTCAAAAATCGCAGCCTGAAAATCGGTTAAACACCCACAACTCGCCGTCCGGCCACCCAACCGACTGGAATCCACCACTAGTCGACTCCCCTCATAAAGTCGAAGCTACTTATGTAAACAATTTCCTCTAACAACCACCAATTTCAAAGAAAAACAGTCCAATCGCTACGCTCGTGAGTCGCACTAGCGAACATTTCAGACCTAAATTGAAGATGATTGGAGCCAAATTGAAGGGGACTCATGGCTGAGCTATGTGAGCTAGGTGATGGAGCACCCAACCCAGGTGGTCCGCCACCATAGGTCATCACGGTGGCTTTAGAATTGGAGGAAAATTAGTGTGGTGTCGTAATAGTCGCGACGGACAGCTTTCAATTTGAAATTCAAGTCTTATCCTTGTTGTTTAGGCTAAATTGTTTGCTTGGTCACGACCGTCTTGAGTAGGGGAGTTGGATGGTGGTATGTTTCGGCCAGAAAGGTGGCCAGACAGCGTGATTCCAACGTTTGACCGCATTTCATGCGGTGAAGTTTGTAGCTCGATTCCGGTCAAATATGTCTGAGTAGGGGCTGGTGGTTGGGTGGGTTGTGAAGAGGGCAATGAGGGCTTCAAGGTGATATGTTGATCCGACGGCCAAGGTGATTGGAGGTTGGGGATTTTGCCTTCAAATGTGGCGGCTTAGATGTTGATGATTTTTTTCATATTTGTGACTAATTTGCACATTTTTAAAAGTTTGAACCCATAATTTCAATTTATTCTTTATTTTTCCTTTCTTTTGTGTTTGTTTTATTTCAATAGAAGGGTAAAATGGTCAAAAGGACGTTTCACACCAAAAATTGGAAAGGTAAGGACGTTCTGCACAAAACCGTGTAAAGGTAGGGACGTTTTGCGTTAATTACCCTTCTATTAATAACTAGTTCATGAAAATGTTCTTAGAGTAGTTCCACAAATGATATTCATCTAAATCTAATTATTTGAAATTCGTAAACGTTTTTTTCCATACCTAAAAAAAAAATATATATATTAAGCCACTGGCTTCTCCATTACATAATGTACCTTCAGCTACAATCATTCACGCCCTAAATAAATCAAATTAACATGTAGGAAGAGAATTAACCCGTGAATTGATACTCAATAAATATCATCGGTGCATTCGTTATCAAATTTGAAAATTCGAACTATAGATATATTGTCGTATGTAGATGAATTTTCGGCAAAATCCAATTTCTATAGAATTATCATAACATATAGAGTCGGAGAATGATCATTTCAACTATAGTAGTGCCGAAACCGTACCTGAATGCACCAATTTGTTCATACTTTAATGAAAATTTGTAACTTGAAAATGAAATAACCACTTGCACCTCTACTTGCCTAAGTTTGCAAGCTTTTGAATGTACAAGATTGGACGGTAGATGTTATTTCTCGACGGCACCAACACGTAAGAAATCTACCTCTCTTTTTTTCTTACTTCTTCTCTGAATCTTTTTTTTTTTCCTTTTTTTTTTTGTTTTTTCCTTATTCTGTTCCCGTATCTATCTTTGTGTGTAAGGCGTAATTCAATACATAATGGAAATGATTAATTGAGAAAAATGAAGAGTCAATTAAATGATCAAAACCGTTGGTACAAATCTCAATTCAATGAGGTTTAAATGTGAGTTATTTTGTTTCATTTACCGTATGAATTTTAGTGCAACCGTTTCTTCTTCCTTTTTCTTTATTTTTTTTATTTTTTATTTTTTGACGTTTTCCTAGGCTTAGGTATTTTATGTTTGTGTACATACATACATACATACATACATACAATATGCATGTGCGTGTCTAACTATATCTTTCTATATCTTCTATATATAAAAAATGCCTATTAAACGGAATATGTTGGTTTAACGGAAAAACTAATGGAATTTCTTGATTTAACGGAAAAACTAACGGAATTTTTCTTAATTTAAAAATCTTTTAACTCCATAATTGGGCTTCAAAATTTACAATTCTAAAGCCCATGTACAAGTATTGGATGTCATGCTCATTTTATAGATACACTTCTTTCCAAAGGTTTCATAAACTTCCAATGTGGGATTGTGCATTTTATATATACTCTTAACTCCAATAGTTTTATAAATTTCCAATGTGGGATAATGATAAAAAAAAAAATAATATTAAAATGCTCATCAAAATCATTTTCAAATATATGTCTAATTGACTAATTTGATTTTGAATTACAACTAATTAAATTGCAATATTCACTTTCATTCTTTCATTTATTTAATTTTCAAATTTAATTTAAATTGCACTTGATTATTAATATATTAATGTTAGATATTATTTTTTATAAGTTTAAAATATTTTAATTTAACAAAGTAAACTATTTTAACATATTTATTTTTAATTTTTAGTGTTTGAACTAATTGTAGGATATATAATGAATCTAATTAATAAAGATAGATTTATTTTAAATTATTTTTATGTATTTATTGCATTCGGTTCGACCCCAGTTGAATTCCCACGAACTTCACGTCGGAATCATTCTCGATTGTGAATCAAAATCCTTCATCTCCATTTTCAGATATCGGAATTATCAAATCCGTAGACTTTTCGTATAAATCCTATGATTAATGCTCATGTTTAGTTCTTTAATTAATAAAAAAATTTAAAATTTTTCTAACACTATTTAGCAATATTATAATATTATATTAAATGTTTAGTAAGTATTATTTTTAAATATTAGATGATTTTATGATATAGTAAAAAATCTATTTTTTTATAATATAGAAAAAAACTATTTTTTAAAATAAAAATATATTTAATGTCTTAAAAATAATTAAAATAATATTAAAAATACGAAACGTATTATGACGCTTATTTTTTGTATTGACGTACCTAAACTTGTGATTCTTGATTCTCAACATTGACGTTTCGCAACGCATTACGCCTTTTAGAACATTATTAATAAATGAATGAAAAATGCAAAAAACTTTGTACTACTACATTTTAGTCAATAGGAAAAAATGAAACTAAAAAAACAAAATGGATGTGGAGATTATCAATTTAAAAATGCTAATAGTTTATTTGGTAAGGTACATTGAACTCAATGAAGAAAAAATATTTATTTATTTATTTAGTTTTGTATTATAATATTATCTATTATTTTATTATGTACAAAAAGTTCATGATTAAATACAAAATTTAATATAATATAATAGTACGAAACACAAACTTATACATTTTAATTTAGAATTTAACACTATATTCAAATTAAAATTAATATATCACAGTGTGTAATTATTTATCAATTACATAAACATTTCATCATTAATTATTTAATGAAACAAAAAAATTAATATAAACTAAGCAAACGTGCATTGCATGTTGCTTAAATCTAGTATATATAAAAAGTGGCTATTAAACGGAATTTGTTGGTTTAACGGAAAAACTAATGAAATTTCTTGATTTAATGGAAAAACTAACAGAATTTTTTGTTTTAACGGAAAATCTTTTTTTATCACCCCTTACTTTCAAAATTATAATTAAATAATAATAAAAATAAATTAGCTTTTGATAATTCCTTCAAACTAAAATATTTTGGAGCTAACTTATCCGAATTGACTTTTTCTCGAATCTGATTTATGTATCTAATTACGATTTATCCAACGAGACCAATATTCATATATTTACGATAACTCCATCAATATTTAAATATTTGACACAAATAAAATATAATTTTGATAAATGTATCATTTAGTCCCTAACTTTCAAAATATTAAAATATAGTATATAAAAATTGAATTATATTTTATGAAAATTTTCGGGGTATTACATTCTCACCCCCTTAAAATATTTTCGTCCTCGAAAATTTACCCGTCACTTATCAATGCTAAGTCTAACACATGATATACATATATTATCGTAATACATATCATACTTTAACGATAAAATGAATTGCATTATTACTTAAAAAAGAGTAAAGACTTAAGCCGTGCAAAAAGTTTAATCCTTCGTTTGTTTCTCATTAAAAACCCATAAAAATGAAAAAAATATGACCGTTATCCATCACATCAATTTTGAATTTCTATCTCTTGTGTGAGGTCCAATAACGACTATATTTTTCATTCTCATTTTACATTAATGAGAATCAAACAGAGTTTAAGTAAACTCATCTTCTTACCCCTTAACATACATTGAATTTTCCGTTTGTGATTTTGGGTTGAAGATGACAGAGAGAAGCACTTTATTTAATTATTTATCAATTACATAAACATTACATCATTAATTATTTAATTAACCAAAAAAATTATATCTTTATTAATAACAAATTAATTCTTAAACAAAACTATTAAATATAAACTAAGCAAATGTGCATTGCACGTTGCTTGCACCTAGTATATAGAATAAATTGAAGAAGATGAAATGGGTTTTAATTTAGTTTTCACCCTTGGTCACTATTTTTATTTACTTAACAAAACAAGAAAATAACAACATAAAATTTCAAATAGAACCTAATAAATCTTCACTCCTCAATTCTTTCTTTAACTTTTAATTTGACCCTTTTGCAAAATAACACGTGCAAATCTAGTCTTGGAACATATACTATATATATATATATATAAAACGCATGGTGGCTTATTGAACAATCTTGAGATTAAATTTATTTAAGAATATCGGACTAATATTTGACTTTCATTTCTTATGTAGGCCAATCATAAGGCTCGTCTATAGACTAACTTCATTTTATTTTTTGGGCATCTGCATTATAAGGTTTTCTTTATTGTCCCTCTTTTGTCCAACCAATCCACCAACTCTCTTTTTATATCTACTAGTGAGGGCACGTGCAAGGCACGTGTTGTAGTATAGTTGGCTACGTAATAGCGTTGACAAATTTTTGGTTATTGTTGAGATGCATTTTGGGTTGATGTGTCTAAACAAAATGACATAAGAACACAACTCCACAACAAATCCTATAAGGAAACACTAAGAAGAGAGAGAAAGAGAGAGAAAAAAAAAGGAATGAATGGTGACAATTTCGGAAAAGGATGATTAATTCTCTCAAAAATAACAATCATTTGTTTTTGTACCTGGATTTTCTTCATAATGAAGTATTTGTTTCCTTTAATCTACAAAAGAAAATGTACCAAAATGGAAAACAAAAAACTAAACGTTGGATGGAAAAGATGAGTTAACAACCTTGTTTTGTCTTCCCACGAACCAAAGAAGAGTTCTCCTTGCGAAAGATGGAGAATTTCCTTGAGAATCCAAGCTGTTATATCTCCGGTCAATATCACAGCCCAATTCACTTCCTCCGTTTTCCCACCTACTGGTGTCGAGTTCAGATATTGTCCTCCCAGCACCACGAACATCGTTTTTGGGCTTCAATTCGTCAGTAGCCATCACGTTCTGGTTCCCCAGAAATCGGAATGAAACCGCGCGCCTAGATGACTCGACTGTGGCTGCATTAGGCCGATCCTTTTTTCCCCTTAGCCAAATCTTTGACACTGAAAAGTTTTCCCTCTTGCTTTTCCCAATGGCCTTTCTGTCATTGCTACTGGTAATACTACTATCATTGCCATCTTCAATCTTAAATTCTTCAAAACCACCAAATTCTCTTTTTGAATCACATCCACATTAGACAATGCTAGCCTATGACCTGGTGTCAATGGCAAATTAGGTTTCTTGCTCGATTGTTTCTTCATAGGGGTTCTAATGGAAACTTGCAACAATAAATTTTCGTCCATTACATAAGCAAAAGACCCCATGGAGAAGCACCTTCTTGCATCAGCACTACTATCACTACTACCTTCACCTCGACCTTCGACATTCTTGAACTTCCCAAGCTTTACAGTGACAAGTTTTCCTCCCGAACCCACAACTATTTGTTGATTGCTATCATCCTTTGACTGAATTTCGCAAGAGTTAGGCACTGGATCTTTATGAGATTGTTTAAATTCATCATCACAATGAACACTCAAATGAGAATTCACTCTTGAAACTGAATTACTGGTGTCTAATCCACCCTCCCTATCCAAAACAATCTCTCTTGAACTTTCACTTTCAGATTCGAGAACAAGGACTATTGGAGAACAATTGCTTTGTCGTGAAAAATCGGGAATCAAACAAGCTCTATCCTTAGGCATGTATTCCAGAAGCATCTTAAACAGACTTGTTGCTGCACATTAACAACGAATTTAATCAATATAAGTGTCTTAGATAAATTTCTAGTAGAACAAGAACATTTTATTTTACATTAAAGAATGTTAAACCAACATAAAGTATAAACAAAAGACACTTGAATTAGCATAAATAAAACAAGGTTGGACGAACCAATGTTGAACTGTTGATTCTAGACACTGGTTTACAAAACAAGCACGTTAATAGCTTCAATTCACTTTTTTGGCGGAAAAACTCTAATAGTCCAAAGAGCTAAAAAATGACTGGTTGAACCGCAGATTGTCATACATAAGCAATAAAACCAGATATCAATTAAATATGAACAAAATATCCACACAACACAATGTTTTCAGCAGTTTCAATTAGTCCATCTCTTATCACAACTGCCTCAGTAAATTTGACTAAGACAAAATCAAAATTTTGGGAAGTTTCTCACTACGCATTAGACATGTACATGAACAATTAATAGTGCCAGGACGAACCTATCACATATTCAGGGATACCACTAACTCAAGGATCAAAAGTTTCCAAATAAATATAAAATTATATGAGCGCCACACATGGGCCTCAATTCAGAAAAATAGATCATATGTTAGGGACAAGCGAATTTAGATCGAACAAAACCTATAATATGCAAAGAGACTTACATTAAAAATTAAATTCTTCCCAGAACATAGGAATTCATTTCCCAATAGAAACGCAATACACCGCACACATCCCAACACATTTATCCATCAAGAAAAGTAAGAATTACAAAGCAAATGGAGAAAAATAGAAACAGAGAGAAAGATGGTAGATTTTTAGTACGCTAATTACCTTTTTATAAAAGAGGAAGAAAAGCGAGCACACAGAATGGAGAATGTTGTCCAGTGAGATCTATATAAGATCTAACTGGTTAAGCTTTTGACACCTTAAGAGGTTGAAGATGATTACAAATATCAATGCTGAACAGTAGCAACAAATAATAAAAAAATGAGACAAACAAGGGCTTATTTATCCTTCCGTTTTTTATAATTCCATGAACAACAGTGTCAAAGGCAATGAGTTTTAATCCGGAACCTAGTTTCTTCATACTACTTGTGCATTAATTTAAAGTTCAAAGTGCCCTGTCACTGAATAAGGTGTGGTCCAAAACTTCCCAGACCAAACCTGAATGTAGCTGAAACATTTACTTTAACTATCTAAATAAAATCTAACTTCAGAAAAGGTGCAAAGAAATCAAAAGAAGAAGACAATGCAATGTCAGATCCCATGGAAACAAGTAAATACGTTTGCACATGGACCTACAACTTTTCCTACTTTTAACTATAAGCTCTTCAAAAAATTAACTTTTCACAAAATTTATTCTTATAAAATCTACATCAAAGGGCCATAGTCAAATGGCATAGGAAGTTTACATTTCATGACAAATGCTTGAAGAATATCAGATTTCTCAAGAGGTCAAGACTCTCATCGAGCTCAAATAAAGAAGTTTTAGAAAGATTACAAATTTACGCAATAATTCAAAACAAAAAGTCTAATCTAGGTTAAAAGACCTAATAAACAAATCAGTTGTCACAGTACATACCTGCAGCTTTTAATATATCATATTTTGTACAATAGAGATGTTATCACATCCATATTCAATGCACAACCAATAATCAGTTTAACCAACAAACCAATCAGGCAACTGAGGAAACAAACCATTTTTAGTTTTTCTATTAAACAAAAAATGTACAAAAGATAGCATGGTTTACTTGCCAGTTGTTGAAGATAACATTTAGATAATTTACATATGACCCTCTTTAGTAGCTTAAACTTCTAGATGACATTGTTAACATGGTAAGCAAGGTTCAAGTTTTGATGTCACCCATTTAATGAAATTGCGCAAGTATCCGGGCCTGATGGAAATAAATGATTATTTCTACACGTGAGGGAACTGTTGGGAACTGTTGAAGACAACATTTAAATGATATACATGTGGTCGTCTCTAATAACTTAAGGTTTTAGATAAAATGTTTAGCACGAGTAATACTACATCAACCTCGTGCACAGCAAGTCGGCACAATTTTTTTTTTTACACAAAAAAAAAAGAAACAGCAGATTCTAAATTCCAGAAAAAGAGAACAGATTGTTATGTAAATTAAAATCAGTTGTAGTTCTAATCAGGTATAATTAGAGTTAACAAAATTGCCAAAATTTTGCAACTGATAGCTGCTACCAAAATTCAGGTAACAAGTCAACCAATAGTTTTTGAATGTAGACATTTTGTTCTCAAGCGCAGACAATGTCATTTTCTCTGATACTTATTAGTTATCACTTCTGTCATGACTGAAAAAGTTCCTATCAGTATATTGAAATATAGTTATTTCAAAAATTACTTGTGTAAGTGCTTGAATGAAGAAATTAAAACCAAACAAGAAGAGTTCAAATTGTTATTTTTCAATGTACACATTTGGTTGTGACTGTGATTGGACTTTCGCGACGTTAATGTCCTCCATTGATGTTGGAAATAAACTATTTGCAATCTTAAATCTCAAGAATTTACACTTACACTATATCCTCCTTCCCCTTCCCTCTCCCCTCTCCCCTGCACAGTCCCAAAAAAAGAAAGAGAAAAATCTGTGCATCTCATGAGTATGGAAAAAGATAATGTCAGAGAACAAATAATAAATATTTACAATGACTAACAAAGAGTCCATTGTCTCTCTACTTACCCATCTATTTCTGAAAATTGTTATAACATAGGACAGGCAGAAACACTGTTATCGATGGATTTACAAACATATGTACTGAGTTAACAACAAGATGCATTGGTAAATGAGTTCAAAAAATAACCTGCTACAGAGGATAATCCTGCAGATGGAGGCATCTGGCGATCTTCCCTATTTGTAAGTGAAAAGAACCACATTAAACATTGAATTAGGTCTCACTGAAACATGTATCGCAATTTGGCTATCGCTTTATTTTATGAAAGAACATGTTAAAGCATAACAAGCACATAAAAACATACATGTGCTGTTGAGACCGTCTGAAAATAAATCAAATCGTTTGATTCAATTTTTTTATGTCTCAGCTCAACTAAGCCGTCTAAACTATTTTGATTTTTTTTTAACGCTTGATTCGGTATTTTTATGGCTAGGCTCGGCTTGGTTAAGCCAATGCGATGAATTACGGGCCTCTAGTCCACCAAAAAACTTCCTCTATAATCAATGATGGGAATATAATATCCTCCCTGGTCAAAACTTGAGGCTCACACCGACATCAAGAATGCAATATTCTTGACACGTCAACAATAACTCATCATCTATCAAAGATAGAAACGCAAAAACAAGGGAGAGTTCGCCTAGTAATCACCTAGCGGAAAGAACAATATTCTTCAAAATAGAATTTAAGGGATATATATCTCGCCAACAAATCAATGATTATTTGGACAATAGAATTCACCCTCTTGGGCAGAATATCTCAGATCATTTAGTCACACTAAATCACAGAAATAACCATCAACTCGCACAATGTACCAACAAAGCCATTTGCTTTAAATTAGTCAATTTAGATTAAAGTTTGGTGACTTTGGTCCACTCAGTGCACTCACTACGTGTGGTGGACAACCAACTTGATTATCTTTAAAATTGAAAATACCTCTGGAAGCTTCCAATATCCCTTGAATAGAGAAGGGCTTTTAATGCAAAGTTCGCCCACCTCCGTATCACTTCTACCATCTTCTGCAACGATTTTGGCCTATTTCAAGAAATGAATGTTCACAAGTATATATGTTGCATAACAACATATCAAAAATATTGTTGCATCTAGAATAAATAAATTTATCACAGTCGTACAAAAATTTTATAAGAAGTATAAGGTCATCTTTTAAATAATGTTAATCGTGATTCCCTAAAAAGATTAAAAAAGAAAGAAGTATTGTTAAATATCCAGTAGAACATATACTCGCCATAGCAAATTAGACCCAGATCATACTCTCATTGTAAGTGGACAAAATCGCTGGAATTTAATCTGGGTGTATAAAGAACTTTTTCATGTGATGTACTGACTTTTAAATGTTGATTTCAACTGAAAAATCTGTGTATAAAAAATTTTTCATGTGATGTAAAAACTTTTAAATGTTGATTTCAACTGAAAAATCTCGCTGACCTGCACACCTGGAAGTGGCTTGCCAACAGTGCCTCGTTTCCGCTCACCTTTTAAGGGATTAGAAATTCCCATGGCAAACTGTGATCAAGGAATCATTGACGTAAACCAGGAAAATGGTTTGTAAATAGTTTATTTCTTAAAAAGTCTCCATTCATGCCCTAAAAGCAGCTTAGATAGTTGACATACCTCAGTCATGCCATATCTTTCCAAAAGGCGATGTCCAGTGATGGTTTCCCATTGTTGCATAACAGGAACAGGAAGAGGGAGAGCAGAGGAGCCACACATCTGGCAATCAGGCAGCCCATAAAGTTAAATGATTTGATAGTGGTAAGAAGACTAAAGAGATCAAAGCGAAATAAGAATAAGGGTTGTCAAAAATGACCAATTAGAACTCAAAAGATCACAAATAACATGTATTACAACTCTAAATTCTACTTGAATATTCCCATCCGAGGCTTCACCAGGAAAAGTATCGAAAGCTAATTACCATGAGACGCAACTGTCTTGCAGCTGAAGCGAGTGTGGATCCATAGCGTCATACAGGGGCGGATCCAGAAAATCATGTTGGGGGGGGGGGGGCTGAAATATAAAAAAGCACAAATTTTTATGAAGTACATAAAATAAAATTCCATTACTACATTACCTATTGAAGTTGTGTCCGTCGAGCTTTAAGTGCGTAAAACTCATCTATAATAGAATCTACATCTATTTTCTCGACAAATTCTCGTTCAATGTAGAGTGTCATACAATCAGCAAGAAACTCATCCTCCATTCAATTACGAATTGCTGTCTTCACATGTTTCATTGCCGAAAAAGCTCGTTCAGTAGTCGCCGTAGATACCGGTAGTGTCAGTACAAGACGAATCAATCTAGTGAGAATAATGTAATTCTCTGACCTTCTACTTGCAACCAAAAGCTTGCATAATTCAGAAAGTGTTGATACTTGAAATCGAGAATCGCGAATCACATCATACTTGTAATGTCTCAACTCAAAGTAGATTGTGGCAAATCGGGTTGTGAAGATAAATGAGGCTCAGTTTCAGGAGATGAAATTGGAGGATGATGAATTGCAGTCCCCTCTTCAACTTCAACAGAATGCGTACTTGTGGTAGATTCATCTACCTTTTTAAAGAAGGAGAACAATGTTTTTCTTTTCTTGGCACAAGAACCGGATTGACGATGTTCCATTTTTAAATGTAGTGAAGTTGGTCCACTGAAATAATTGATGGATGAACTATGAAGTCATATTCAATTAGATTAGAAAATATATATAAAAAAAGGTAAAGTAATACTCCCAAAACTATTATTCTAAAGATGGAATTGTCAATTAGCAATTCTAATTTAACAGTAGACAATAATCACAGGCTCACAGCTTTAACTTTTATAAACTATAACTATTGGCAAAAATAATTAAACTGTCCACTTCATATAAATTATATATAGAACAAAAAAGCCTTAGAAAAATCAAAGTAAAACATAAGAATTCAAAAAATGGGTCCACAGTCCACTTCATATAATTTGAAAAAAAAAAGCGTTTTCATAATTTCATTCATTACCTTTCCAAAGCAAACTCGAAGAGGCAACTGCAAGAGCACTGCTGAGACTCCAAAATTCTTAGAAAAAATTCGCAAAGCCAGAAAAAAAAAATTAAAGAGACAAAGAGGAGCTCGGCTGCTGGAGTTTAATCTCTTAGGCATTGTAATTTGTAAAATGTAAATGGATAGGGTTTTTACTTTTTAATTAGGTGCTTGTGAATTGGGATGGAAAACCGGGGGCTGGGCTAGTGGTTATATTGAATTGGGTAGCTAGTGGGCTAATTTAAAATTTGGGCCGAGCTATAATTTTTTTCTCAGAAAACTTACCAAAAAAACTCCGTGTGGAACGGAGGCAGGCATCGTGCCTCCGTTCCACACGGAGGCACGGGCTACCTCCGTGTGGAACGGAGGCAGGCACCATGCCTCCGTTCCACACGGAGACACGGCTGCCACCGTGTGGAACGGAGGCAGGCACCGTGCCTCTGTTCCACACGGAGGCACGGGCTACCTCCGTGCGACCGTGCCTCCGTTCCACACGGAGACACGGCTGCCTTCCTCCGCGACTCAATAAATCCACACGGAGTCAATAAATATATATAAAAATTGAAATTGTAAAGAATAATAAAAATTGAAATTGTAAAGAATAATAAGAAGTTGAGATTTTAGCTGAAAAGTAGGATTCTGATTTCGAGGAAATTAAACTCGTCCACTTTCGGAAATTAGCTTCAACTTTCTTAGATTAGCTTCAACTTTCTTTCTGCTAAAGTGCTAAAGTGAGAAGAGACAAAAGTGAGAAGAGACGTGGGTGTTTTAAGGGAGAAGAGGCGGTGAGTGAAACGCGTCGTTATGGTTGACGATGGGAGAAGCCGACATCTGTTCAAGGAGAAAACGACGTCGTATTGACGACGATGACGTGGCAAACTCCCTCTTTTAGTATAGTTAGGATAGGATTAGGATTAGGATTAGGATAACTTCCACAATCCTTATTTTCTTCGTGATCAATCCTTTTGCAATCCTTGATGTAAGGTGGTTGCCTTAGTGGAGTATTCAAGGGAAGTTTTGTCATTTTTCTTCCACTCTCAGGATTATTTCAAACTTTTCATAATCCATTAATACTGGTCCAGTTGTTAAGAATGGTCTTTCCAAAATTAATGGTATGTGTTGACATATACATCGAGGACGACGAAATCATCTGGGAAGATAAGATCTCCAACTTTGATGAGCATATTCTCTACCACTCTATCAAGGTGTTTAAGTGTTCTATCAGCCAACTATAGAATTATTGAGTTGTTTAAAGATCCCCAAATCCTAATTTTTTTTGTAGATAAGCAGGGGCATCAGATTAATACTTTCTCCAAAATCAAATAAATTATATAAATTATGTGAAATTCCTAGAGACCAAGGTAATGTGAAACTCCCCGTACATTTCAGTTTAGGAGGGAGCTTGTGCTGTAGGATTGCGCTGTAGTCTTCAGTAAATGCAACTACTTCATCTACTGGAAACTTTCTCTTTTTGTCAACATCTCTTTCAAAAACTTAGTATAATTTCGAATTTGTAGAATGACGTCAATGAAAGGAATGTTGATTTGATGTTGTCTAAAGGCATCCAAGAACTGCTTTTCTAGTTTATTATTCTGCAACCCTTGAGAGAATGGGACTAGAGGCATACATTTCTTGACAAGAACGAATGCCTTAACCTGTGGAGTGTCTAACTATTCTTCTTGACTAACCATTGTTTATTTTTCAGATTCACCAACTTGTTTGTTGCCTATGGTAGGTACTTGATTCTTTTCAATCAATTTTTTTTTCATGGAGATTTTTGGAAATTGAACTCCACTTCTTGTAATGATGGCCGAAACTTATAATGGTATCTTAATACGGTATAATTCTGCTAGGTTTTTAGCGTTGACGATTCTGTGGACAAAATGATTAATTTGTAACTGTTGTAAAAATCAAGGATATAGAGTACAATTTGAACAAATTGAGTTATGAGGTGTAGGGTTCGAGCATGAAAAGAGGAGAAACACGGTGTCGCATTTCGGCTAGCTTATTTCCTAGTTGGCGCTTGAGCGACAAAAATAGAAGCACTGTTGCCGAGCTCTCGCTCAAGCGACAGTCACATGTCGCTAGCTTATCGCTCAAGCGATAGGTCGATCCAAAAAACTCTAATTTACTATTTTGAAGTATTTTTTCTAGACCCATTCAACCTAATTATACTCTCCTATAAATACTCAAACCTATGCACAAAACTGGTATGGTTGTTCATTGTGCCTCTTCTCTATAACACTTCCATATTATTCATTAAAGATTCAAGAGCTTGTTCATATATTGATACAACCACAAATTGGGGGAAAAGCATCGAATCCATTAAATCCAAAACACATACTTCCTAAACACCTTTATGAAGGTACTTTCTTAGTTGAACTTTAGAGGCTACTAGAGGTTGAGAAATGTTAGACTACAAGTACAGGAAAAATATAAGAACGTGGAGTTCTTGGAATTCCACTTGGAAGAGACAATTGTAGAAGATCGAAAGTTGGTGGGTTCAGCAGATCTTGGAGGTTACAGGAATTATATCGGGAAATCTAGTGAAGTTGGCTAGACAACATCTTACTGTAAATTCGTATTGTCTATAGTGAAGGTAAATTGGCTTCATACCGAAATTTTTACCCAGTTGGATTTCTCCGTCATCAATATTAATTATTTATTGGTTTCTTATTACAAACTGCGACAACTCAACTTATGGTAATTTGACTATTTGTTTAACCATCTAGAATTAATTAAAAGTGACTTGTTGGTTGTTAATTGTATAATTCCATACGTAAGGTCAAACTTAGTTAACCTAGTAATCTCAAATTCATAGCTTCAACTCCTTCTTTTCTATATCACTAGGTAGGGTACTTTATTCTGTTGAACAATGCAGCTGCTATATGCCCCATCTAAGTTTCCAATTTTTTTTATTATAGCCTACTAGTTTTGAAAATTATTCTTGATCTTTGTAATGTATTGAATCATTAGATCCTCCAAATATGACTTCTTCTTTAGTTGTTGTTGAAATCCTTGTAGGTTGTCCTAAGTATGCTTTTCCTACCCTTGACTATTTTCCTATTAGAATTGGGATGATTCTTCTACCTTGGATCATACATGTTGGGGGTAAAGGTTGTTTTACTGCCTTTGAAAATTCTATGCATAAGTGATCTTCTCAGACTGATAAATGTGTGTGGAAGCTAAATGACAACTTGCAGTTGTATGATCTATCTCGTAGTCTCTGTAGATTGGTGCTCGTTGGTGCACCATGTTCATACTTTGAGTTAGGTTGTCCGATTTCTTTGTTAATACTTCTAACTTGGTTGCCAATGATTTAACTGCATCAATGATATGAATAACTGCTATTTTCTTCAAAATATCCTTTTGTATTGGCCACATGGATTGCTTTTTTTACAATTCTTTCATGCCACTCATATACTCTATCAATGGGCATATCCATTATTGATCCTTTTGTTAAAGCGTTGATCATGTTACGGTATTCAGAATGTAAGCCTGAATAGAAGATATATAGTTGGGCATTTTTAAGAATGTCTAGATTCAAACACTTTCTAAAGTAGTCCTTGAACCTTTCCCATGATTCTGGATAGCTCTCGAAGTCCTTTTGCTTAAAAGTATGGATTTGATTTATGATCTGATAGACTTAAGATGGCAGGAATAATTTTAAGGTAAATTTTTGTACCATGTCATTTCACAATACGATGCTCCCAGGAAGTATTGAGTGTAGCAATTCTCGTGCGCTATCTTTTAAAGTATGAAATAATAGGTACATTCTCGATTATCGTAATATCATACTCTTCAAGAAAAAATAATATTGTTTTAAAATATTAATAATGTTGTGATACTTCAAGAACAATAACAAACAATTATTTAGAAACATTAACTCTTCAAGAGTCCGTTTTCTATCAATATTGTTAATATTTGTGGAGTTGTGCTTTTTTTAGAACAACAAAATGCATTATCAATTTAAAAATATAAAAGAGAATCTAAAAATTCATTGAATTCATAAATTGCGAACATAAATTTAAGGAAAAATTGCAGTCACGGTACCAAACCTTTCACTTTTTGCATACTTTGCCCAAACCTTTCACTTTTTTACATACTTTGCCCAAACCTTTCATTTGTGCCACCCATGGTACCAAACTTTTAAACAATTCGTACACAGAGTCCAAATTGACAATTTTCGTCCGTTGACAATTAGTTGAACAATAATAGTAGATTTTGACCAATTTTGACAAAATTAGGAGGGCTAAAATGGTAACTTGATAATTTTCTCATTAAATAAATTTAAAAAAAAACAAAAACTTGCAATTCCTCATTCTCAGCATCAACAGGCCACCACCGCCGCCATCGCCTCCTCCTACTAGCACCACCAGGCAGAGTATATAGCAGCCACCACAAATTCGTCATTTCTCTCGACCTCGCCGTCACCCTCCACTAGCTTCGAGAAGTCCTCTAGCCCTAACATTCCATCGTCCTCAGCATCCGACGATTGTACCACCATTACCGCCTCTTCATCCGACATTTCACAACCTACAGCCCTCATGCACCTCGCCACCAGAAATCAGTGGAAAACCACCGTAAATTCAGCTAATTATTAAAGGTATATAGAAATTAGGTGCAAACCTAGCATTCATTGAGTGAGAGAATGGTGAGCAAATCTAAATAGGCATTTGAATTGTGACTTACTACTTCGAAATATCATGAATGCGTGTGCCGTTTCTCAATTCTCTCTCTACAAAACACAATTCTTCCTTCTTCAAGTTTCAAACTTGTCTCACTTTACATCTCTGTATCCAATATATAGCTACATTGATTTGCACCAAAAATTATACATTTTTCTTATTTTCGTCATCAATTTTTGCATTTTTCAATCACCAATGCCCCTTAGACCCCTTACAATCTTCACTTCCCACCCCCACATCATCGTCGCCGCCACCAGTGGTCTCCAAATAGGGCGCAAATCCAACTTCTGTTCCTTCCCCACTTCCGTCAATTACACCACCCCCAAAACAACAAAAGAGCTCGCAACTGAGTACCACCGACATGTTCGTTTTCCTCCAAATAGGGCGTTGATTGGGAGTGTAATTTGATTTTTTGGGTGAGAGGATTGGGGAAAATCGAAGAAGGAGATATGTTTTATTTTGTGGATTTTGTTTATTTTTTATATTAAAATTATAAACTTACCATTTTACCGTTGTCTTATTTGATCAAAATTGTTAAAATTTTAATTTTTGAAGTCAATTGAAAGTTTTTTGAGTCAAATTGATGGAAGCTGTCAATTTGGACAGTCAAACGTGTACATGTAAAAAAATCAGTATTCTAAAAAGTGACAGTGATTACCTATAAAAAATCAATATTTTAAAGAGCGATGCCCAGGCACACCTAGATGCCGCCTAAGCGCGAAGTGGGAGCAAAATGCCTCGGTTTGCATTTTTTTGCACTTTTTCACTTTTTTTCATGCCTAACGCGCACTTTTTTACGCTTTTTTAGGTCTTTCAATACCTTTTTTTACCTTTTTTTAAAATTTTTTCCATCTAATTATAAATAATTTTTAGATTAATTTAAAAATTGAAATAATATTAAAATAAGAAGACATTTTTTACGCTTCGCTTAATCTCGTCGAAGCCGAAGCTCGATCTCCACTATTCACCACGTTTTACGCTTTTTAGAATTGAAAAATTTTATTACCTTCCAATATGACTAGTATGCAACAACATGATTATAAAGCAATAATCTTTTCGAGCAACTAAAAAAAAAAGAGAGAGAATTGCTTGGTTTGTTGGTGGCAGAATTGTGTGAGTCAGTTGAGTATGAGAAGAATAGTATACGGCTGCCTCATGATTTGCAAAGGTAGCCTCTTGATTCGTGAATTGATTGCGATAGATTCAAGAGACAGATAATATAATGTATATGTATAAAAAAATATTTATATATCATCAAATTAATTTCGATACACGTGATATATGATTACATTTAAGAAAATCGTGTTGATAATGTGTTATAAACTATAAATTGCAGTAACGAACACGATAAAGGAGATTCCCGCAGCTTGAAGATATTCCAATATGAAGCAGTCTGGTCTTGGAAGCAGGATTGCAAAAACATTGTTGAAAATGTTTGGCCACTCCTCCGCGATCAATGACATCCACTACGATGGTTTAAAGAAGGTTCGGAACGTTGCAGAGTTGGGCCAAGAGCAGTGCAGGTGTTCAAATGAAGGAATTAAAAGCTAACATGCAGAAATTGCTATGGCTGCAGAACACAAACCGAGGGGAACATAATGGCAACACTAGAGACACTCCAAAGCAGGTTGACAGTTTCCTGAAAGACGACGAAATCAAATGGCGGCAACTGTCCAAACAATTGTGACTGAAAAGTGGGGATAAGAATACTTTCGTACTTTCATAAATGTGCATCCCAACGGAGGAAACAAAATTCAATCAAAAGTATTCTAAATGAAAGGGGCGAGGTGACTACTGATCAGAAAGAGATATGTAACATCTTCAAACAACACTATTTCCAATTGTTCTCATCCTCCCAACCATTTGGCATTGAAGAGGTGGTTCAGGATCTTGAGGATAAAGTCACTCCTGCAACGAATGATCAGCTTCTAAGAGCGTGCACTGGCGATGAAATAAAACGTGCAGTCTTTGAAATGGACCATTTGAGCTCTCCTGGTTCTGATGGGTTCTTAGCCGGCTTTTATCAAGACAATTGGGAGGTTATTGGTGATGGTGTTTGTGCAGTAGTTAAAGGTCTTCTAGCATCTCAACTAGGATTCAACGAAATCAATGAAACATTCATCGTCCTGATTCCTAAGAAGAAGACTCCCATGTCAGTCTCACATTTTAGACCCATCCGTCTGTGTAATGTCATCTATAAAGTGGTGTCGAAAGTTCTTGCGAACATGCTCAAACCCTTCCCGACTGATATAATTTCTCCTACTCAGAGTGCTTTTGTCCCAATACGATTGATTTCTGATAATATTATTGTAGCGTACGAAATAATGCATTCTATGAAATATCGAGTGAATGTGACGGAGTAAGGATACATGGCATTGAAGCTTCACATGAGTAAGGCATACGATCAAATTAAGTGGAGTTTCTGGAAGTAGTTTTGAGAAAACTCGGCTTTAGCGAGGGGTGGGTAGAGCTAATCATGCAATGTATCCAATTAGAAAAAATTCCCCGATTATCAATGGAGAGCCACACAGCCAGTTTCAACTTATGAGAGGACTTAGGCAAGGGGACCCTCTTTCCCTTTACCTTTTCATTCTCTGCTCAAAAGTGCTTGGTAATTTATTGGACAAAGCGGAGGCAAATGGGCTCATTTCTGGTTTCCATTTTGCTAGAGGTAACTTGTTAATTAATCACCTTTTCTTCGCAGAAGACAACTTGATTTTCTACAATGCAAATGTCCTGGAATGGTATCAGCTCTTCTATTTACTGAAGTTATATGAAAATGCATCGGGGCAACGACTTAATATGGATAAGACCTCCATCTATTTCAGCAAAAAACACTAGGCTAGAGATTTAAGTCTGCAATACTACATGCTGCCAAAGTCAAAGAAGCGAAATCCTTTGAGAAATATTTGGGCTTGCCGGCGTACATTGGAAGGAATAAATTGTCTGCTTTCAAACCTGTCCTTGATTCCATTAGAAGTACGATGAACAGCTGGACAGTGAAATTCATCTCGCAAGAAGGAAAAGAAGTTCTCCTAAAGGCCATTATCCAAGCTATTCCTACGTATTGCATGTGCATATTTAAGCTTCCAAGAACAATTCTTCAAGGCATAAATCAACAAGTTAAGAGCTTTTAGTGGGGCAATAGAAGAGAGAAAATAAAAACATAATGGCTTTCCTGGGACTTGTTGGGGAAATCCAAATCTGTTGGAGGACTTGGCTACATGGATTTTGAGCTTTTCAATGTAGCTTTACTAGCGAAGCAGGGCTCGAGACTCATTCAATACCCAACTTCTTTAGCTGCAAGGGTACTTAAAGCGAAATACTATAGCAGGTCAAATTTCTTGAACAACAAAATTGGAAGCAACACATCCTATCTTAGGAGGAGCTTTTCAGAAGCCAAAGAAACTTTAAGAGAGTGAGTCTTTTGGCGCATAGGGAACTGAGAATCAGTGATTATTGGTAAGGATAAATGGATCCCCCAAGCATCTACCACTCAAATTCATCCTCCCCTACATGATTAGTTCCAGAATGGCCGAGTTAGTGAGCTTACAAATGCAGACACAAAAACTTGGAACATGCAACTAGTTCCAGATGTTTTCTATAAAACGGAAGCTAGTCTTATTAGTAAGATCCCCATCAACTTTTGTGGAGCTCCGGATATACTCATTTGGAGGGGCATGAAGGATGGGAAATTCACATTTAAAAGCGCCTATCACGCTATCAGTCAGGTGAAACAGGATTCATTAGGCCAATGCTCAACTAGTAATTATCAGGTTGAGGTCTGGAGGAAAATCTGGAATCTTAATGCCTCAAACGTAAGCAAAATGCTTCTGTGGCGTGCAACACATAAATCATTACCTACCAATCTGAACCTAAACAGAAGGAAGATAAGGGAATCCCCTTTATGCCTGGTTTGTACACGTGAAGAGGAGTCCGCTCTTCATGCGCTGTGGTCATACGTGTCGGCCTAGAGATTTGGGGCTCAAGCTCCCGAAGATTTCATAAAATGTCCTATCTACAGAGGAACTTCATGGATCTGGTAAACTAGCTGTTCAATGTGTTGACCGAGGAGGAAATGGAGATTTTCACAGCCACAATCTATTTAATCTAGAAGAGGCGAAACTTCTTTGGTTTTTTAGAATAAGTTTGAAAGTCCATCAACAATCTTACGATGAGTTTGAATTTATTCTATGCTTATTATTTAGTTGATTTTAATATACTAATTGCATTTTTACCTTTAAAGATATTGGGAAACTTGACTCGCTAACAACGTGGGATCATTCTACTTGCAACAAATTGAATATTTGCTAAGGGTTCAAGGGTAAGTAAACCTCTCATTATATTGATATGTTACAATGATTAATAAATAATTACGCTCGCCCCCCGGGACACATCCCAACTGGCAAAGAAAGAAGCTCTTAGTTGTTGACGGTTCAGAGGTCGTGGGTTCGATTCGTGGGGCTCTTGGAAGACACACTCTCTCCTGGAAGGCAGAATTTATCCTGGAAGGAAGGAGTTCTCCGAAGTTAAGGTACAACATATGTTGACTCGCTCAACACTTTGGCAGATCAGTGGAGGGGCTCTTGAACCCTAGCCAATTTGTGGCACATCCCGCGGTTTACCTGTCTGCGTCTTGAGGGGCCAAGGTGTAGACTCCATGATTAGTCGCTGAAGGTGGACACCTGGGTATAAAAAAAAATAAAATAATTGCACTTGATCATTTTTTAATATTATATTTTATTGTTGCTTACCATGAATGCATCTCATGTCATATTTATGCACGTCAATGTATCCATAAAAATGCAAGAAATCAAGTTTTAAGAAATGAAATGTTTATAAGCCTTTTTTTGGAAGTTTTAGGGTAGTGGTTATGTGCGTTTTTTAAAGTACTTAAAAACGATTTTTAAAACAGTCCAACCCGTACTTTGAAGTTTAGTTTTTAATTTCTTATATGATATTTTTACTCATAAGTGATATTATGTTTACAATTATTTTTTTACATATAAGTAAATAGTTGAAGTTAGTATTTTCTACTTATAAGTAAATTTTATAATTATAAGTTTATTTTTAAGCAATTTTTACACATAAGTGATTTTTTAATTGCAATATATATTATAAGTTTTTTTTTTTTGTCTTATTAGTTGTGTTTTTACTTTATAAATAATATTTTATACTAAAGTGATTTTTAATCTTATAATTTTTACTTATTAGTAAATTTTTGCTTATAAATAAATTTTTTAATTAATGTATTTTTACCTACAAGTTAGTTTTGAACAAAATATAATTGTTGTAAATAATTATTCTATAAATTTTAAATTTAGAAGAGAATATGAAAATGACAAAAAGCCATTGATTTGCTGTGTTGAGAGAAATGGTCAAAATAACATTACATCGATTTTGGACGATTTATAAACTATCCAAAATCGATGTAAAAAAATTAGTAAGCATCGAATTTCTATACCTCTTATAAACATTGCCATCCAATATTGATAAAAAATGAAATTCCAAAAAGGCCCTTATTGTTTTAAGAGAAAACAATAAAAGCAAAATGGACCCATATTTTGAAAAGCGAATTTTTATAGATAAATGCATATCAGAAGAATGCATCACAAGCATGAGATTTTCTTATTTTGTTTTAGCTCATTCCATTTTTTCAAATGATGAAAGCGTGATGGTTCGAGACAACAATTTGTGAAGACACACTTAATACTAACACATTTAAATAAAGTTTAACATTTAATATAAATTCTTTTCCATTAATGTTTATTATGTAAAAGAAAAACGTAACCATTTTCCACAATTATGATTTCGGGAGACAAGAATATCTAGATTTGGGGAGTTATAAAAAGTCACAACCATGTTTTGCAAACAATTAAGAAATAACACTTACCATAAAAAATAGAGTATTTATTATTCATTTTTGGTCATAGTTATACTTTGTTATATAATCTCGTGATTCCATGAGAATCAAGTTCTCATGTCAATGAAATGACTAATGAGTACAAGTTAGGTCGAAGGGTGATAATTTTAGACAGTTGATTTCTAAACCAAAATAGATGGTATCAAATTCACACAAAAAGTATCATATTACCCGTTTCAAACTAAACAATTAATCATTTCACAAAGGGTTCATACAAAGAGCATGCAGACTATAAGAAAATTCAAATGACACACTCCCACCGAGTTAATCAAGTATAGAAAACATGCAATACAGTAAGCTATAGATTCATAACAGACAAGTTGTTCATTTTGATTTATTGAGAACTAATATTCTTTTGATTTTTCAGAAATGTTAACTGAACCAATTAATATGGATTTGCTTCTAAAAACTTGGCTGTTGGTTTTGCTGTGGCTCAAGATCGAAGTTTTGTTGTGACTCAAGAGCCAAGTTTTGTTGTGACTCAAGAGCCAAGTTTTGTTGTGGCTAAATTGCCAAGCTATGCTATGAGCTAGAATGTGGCTCAACCAACTGGTCATGTCGTTACTGTTTCGATTAATCTTGGAGAAAAATCGAAGAAATTCAATATCTTGAATTTTTGAATGTGGCAACAGAACATGCTATTTTACCTGAACACCTTAAATCTTGCGAGATTTTTGATTGAAACTGCTCTGAAAAATCAAAGGGGTTGATGAAGATGTTCAAGTTATCAGTGCACTTGATGTGTGTAAACATTAGAATTTTTTGTGCCAAAACTACATCATGCACAGCTTAGCAGACTCTCTATACAACGTGTATAGTGCTATAAAAATCGCTAAGTAGTTGTGGGAGTAATTGGATCGGAAATAGAAAACCAAGGATGTCGGGGCAAAGAAATTCATTGTTGGCCGATTCTTTGACTATAAGATGGTGGACTCCAAAATAGTAATTAGTCAAGTGCAAAAATTCTAAGTGATTCTTCATAATATTCATGCTAAATGGATGATTTTGAGTGAAACTTTGCGAGTGATTGCAATTATTGAAAAATTGTCCCTTACCCAAGATTTCAAGAATTATCTTAAACACAAGTGAAAGAAATTGAATGTTGAAGAACTTATTGTTAAAATTTGAATTGAAGAAGACAATAGAAGTAGGGTTTAATCTTATTGTGGCTAAAGCTAATGTTGTTGAGCACGGTCAAAGTTCTAAGACCTTCAAGAACAAGTAAGGAGGTATTTCTAAGCTGGGACCGTAAGGAGGAACGAACATTCGGACTCATTTGTCGACTATATTACTTGTCACAATATGTACACTTGAGGTAGTAAAGGTGATAAGCTAGGACCGTAAGGAGGTATTTCTAAGAAGAAATTTCAAGGAAAATGCTTCAATTGTGATAAAGTAGACAACAAGTCTTCGGAGTGAATATTGCCAAATAAGAATAATAAAAAAGAAGCAAATGTGATTGACTACATGGCACATGATGTATCGGAGATGAATCTCGTATCCATTATTTCTAAAGTGAAGATGGTATGTTCTAACCCAAAAGAGTGGTAGATTGACACCGGTGCTACGTGTCATATGTGCTCTGATAAAGAATTGTTTGCTACGTTTGAACCAATTGAGAATGGGGAGAAGTTCATGGGAAACTTAGTAACTTCTAAAATCAATGGTCAAGGAAATGTGGTTTTGAAGATGACTTCGGAGAAAGAGATGACTCTTAGCAATGTGCTATATGTGCTGAAAATCCGCAAGAACCTAGTGTCCAATTAATAAAGTTAATTCTAGTGCTCACTTGATTGAGTCTTCCAATTTGTGACATGTTAGACTAGGACATGTTAATTATGATTCATTGTGTAGAGTAATTAACTTGAAATCTATACCCGCATTCCATAATGATTCTAAACATAAGTGCGAAATTTATGTTGAGACAAAATTGACATGGTCCTCAATTAAATCAATTAAACGAAAAATAGAACCTCTTGATTTAATTCACAACGATGTATGTGATTTAAGATTGGTACAAACAAGAGGTGACAATAAGTACTTCATTACTTTTGTATATGATACTACAAAATATTGTTATGTGTATTTGCTTAAAAGTAAGGACAAATCTATAGAGAAATTTATTCTCTAAGAATGAAGTTAAAAATCAACTTAATAAAAAAAATTAAGGTGTTGAAAAGTGATTGAGGTTGTGAGTATGAAGCATCATTTGCTGAATTATGTGCACAACACGGAATCATATATGAAACCAGTGCACCTTATTTTCAACAACAAAATGAATAAAATCTTTGTTTAAATACTTGCGAGTGTGGAGGTGTCTAAGGTAAAGATATACCCGAAAACTATAGATTGCATTTTCATAGGTTATGCACCTAATAGTAGTGCTATCGATTTCTCGTGCACGAGTCTAAAATCCTAGACATACAAAAAAACACGATAATGGAATTGAGAAATACTTCATTCTTTGAACATGTATTTCCGTACAGATCCAAAGAGAAAGCAAGCTCTTTTAAATGGACACATGAGGCTATGGTTGAAAATAGTCAGGACTAAGAAGTAGAAGAGGAGGTTGAGGTTGAACCAAAATATTATAAAAGGGAAATGACAGAAAAATCTCATGGTCCTGATTTTCTAACTTATACGCTAGAAAGTGAACCTCGAAGTTTTCAAGAAACTATGAACTCTTCAGAAGGACCTCAGTGGAAAGATACCATTAACAATGGCACAAAAAAATCTAAAATTCTTCAAAAAACTAACAGTGGTCATTAACAGAAGGACCGTAGTGGAAAGAGGCCATTAACTCTTCAGAACGACTTCAGTTGAAACAAACTCCAAAACAGTGGCACGAAAAATTTGACAATGTTATGATGGAATGCAGATTTAAGATTAACAAGTATGACAAATGTGTCTACGCCAAAGACATTGAAAATGGTTATAACATTTTATGTTTTTATGTTGACGACATACTTATTATTAGTAGCAACGATAAGATGATTAAATCGACTAAAAATATGTTAAATTTAAGGTTGAACATGAAATATATGTGTTTAGCTGTATGATACTTGGAGTTAAAATTAGCAAAATATCAAATGGACTTGTTTTAAGCCAGTCACATTTTGTGCTATTTCTATCATCGGTATCCACAGCCCAATCATCGTTGAAATAGTCGGCAAGACCCAATCATCGTTGAAATAGTCGGCAAGACCAAAATCTATATAGAGTATAAGATTCCATGATCCATAGTACCATTAACATATAGAATGATACGCCTCACATCACTCCAATGAGATACTTGGGATCAAGCTAAAGTCTTGCACAAACTCCAACACTAAATGTTATGTCAGGTTTACTTCTTGTAAGATAAAGTAAACTACCAATCATACTTCTATATAGTGCCTGATTGACAATCTTACTCGTAGGATCATGAACTAACTTAATACTCGTACTCATAGGAGTTCTGGTGTGTTCTTGCTATTTAGCCCAAATCTCTGGACAAAGTCTTTGGCGTACTTTGATTGAGATATGAATACCCGATCATCTGTTTGCTTTATTTGGAAACCAAGAAAGTAATTTAATTCGCCAACCATACTCATCTCAAATTCTAACTTCATATATTCAACGAATTCATATGCAAGAGAGTCAATAGGAGAACAAAAAATGATGTCATCAACTTAAATACATGTTATGATGATGGTTTTCTTAATGTGTTTTATGAATAAAGTTCTATCTACACCACCTCTTAAAAATCATGTTCCATGAAGTATGCATTTAGTCAATCATATCAACCTCTTGATAGCTTGTTTAAGACCATATAAAACTTTATCCAATTTATAGACATAATATGAAAATCTAGGATCAATAAATCCTTTAGATTGTTCAACATAATCCTATTTTTGAAGTATTCCATTGAAGAAGACACTCTTCACATCCATTTGATATAATTTGAACCCTAAGGTATAAGTAACATGGAGAAGAATTCTAATGGATTCGAGGTGAGCTACATGAGCAAATGTCTCATCAAAGTTAACCCCTTCAACCTGGGTATATCTTTGGGTAACTAACCTAGAATTATTCCTAGTTATGGTACCTTGATCATCGGTCTTGTTCTTAAATATTCACTTAGTACCAATAACATTGCAATTATCAGGCCTAGGTACCAGACACCACCCATTATTTATCACAAACTCATTTAGCTCCTCATGCATTGCATTTACCCAACATTCATCACTAAGGGCTTCTTCCACATTTTTAAGCTCAATTTGGGATACATAACTAGCAAATGTCAAGTTATTTAAAACACTCTTGCGTATTCTCATCACTTCTTCTAAATCCCCGATTGTGTTGACTTTAGGATGATTAGATTTATCTCTATATGAAGGCTCCTTAGGAGTTTAGATTTATCACTAGATGAACGTTCCACTGTAAGTATTGAAGTTTTACTATGAGATGGTTCACTAGGAAAGTTGAAACTAGTGCTAGGTGATGATTCCTTCTTTGGAGTATCTAAACCTTTAGGTAAGTGTGGAGGTTCAAGAATTGATTTTTCTTTAGGCTCAATCAACTTGATGGGATCTACACTTGTGTGATCTAACACATCCCAATCTCCAACAATCTCACATTCACTAAAGGCATCATCGATTACAACATTTATGGATTCTATCATAACTCGTGTATGAGAATTGTACACTCGACCGGCTCTACTGTTCTTACAGTATCCTAGAAAAACTCCTTTATCAAACTTAGACTCAAAATTCCCTAAGTTCTCTCAATCTCTCAGAATATAGAACTTGCTATCAAGCACTTGAAAATATTTGACATTAGGCTTTTTACCCTTCTACATCTCGTAGAGTGTTTAGGTCTAAGTTAAACCCTGTTCACTATATGACAAGCAATGTTAATGGCTTCGTCCCAAAAATGCATTGCTAAACCCTTACCATGAAGCATGGCACTAGCCATCTTGAAGTTCATAATTTTTCCTCTCAACTACTCTATTTTGTTGTAGAGTGATCAGTAAAGAAAATTCTTGTTGGATTCTCCTCTCAAAGCAGAAACTTTAAAGGTTACAATTTTCAAAATCTTTCCTATGATCAACCCAGATTCTAGTTATGGTGGAATCTTTCACACTCCTAATTCTCTTACACAATGACTTAACTAGATTGAATACCTCAATTTTTTCTCTCAACAACTCAATCCATGTGAATCTAGAGAAGTCATCAACCACAACCAAAATACAATGCTTACCTCTAATGCTTTCAGTCCTGGATGGTCCCATCAAGTCCATATGGAGTAATTTAAAGGCTTGTTTGTCAAGATTCTAGAGGTTTGCTTATGATTTACTCTAAGTTGTTACCTTATTAATGGGGTCCACAAATAGTATTTTCAATTTTTTCAAGTTTAGGTAAACCATTCACAACTCATTCTTAGCCAGTTTAGACAAACTTTTATAGTTCATATGACCAAGCCTTTGGTGTCAAAGTCCAGTCATGTCAATCTTAGCACTACTACACATATATTTAGAATTTGGAAGAACTCCATAATAATTGTTAGAAGTTTTTACTCCTTTGATGATAATGCCACTGTTTGGATCATAAATAGTACACCTTTCTAGAAAAAATTAACCTCAAAGTCAGCATCACATATTTGAGAAATGCTTAACAAGTTTGGTTTAAAGCCCTTTATGTAAAGCACATTTGAGATAGTAGATAATCCAGATATATTGATAGTACCTTTACCAAGGATAGGTGCAATAGCATCGTCTCTAAAAGTAACCATACCATCGTTCAAATCATCGAGAGTTGAAAACAAGGCTTTATTTCCAAACATATATCTAGAACATGCACTATCAAAATACCAAATAGTCATTTTTAGCTTTAAGAGCAACATAGCAGTTCAATTTTTTTTTTTTTCATACCTAGGATATCACTTTTCTTAAACCTAACTTTCTTAGAAGTTGAGGTAATCCTAGTCAATTGAGTCGTCATCTTAGTTAAGTGGCTAACCAGACTGGTAAGGAAGTTAACCTTTCTAGAGATATCCCAACTTCTACTTTTATTCACGAGTTTATGGCACCTAGGCCTTGTGTGTCCTAGTACATCACAATTGTAACATGTAGGAATAAATATAGGTTCAAAACTATGTGATTTCTGATATTGGTTTCTTGGTCAGTTGGTCCTACGTTGTCTAGTAGATTTCTATCCTAAGATACCATTGCCCTTGGATTCAGGATTAGCAACATCTATTGGTCTATTAGTGGCCCGAACAAAAATCATTTTGGATAAATTAGAAATATTATCATCAGTCTGAGTATATCCTAGACCTTGCCTATTACTAGCTAGCTCGTTCATCCCTAAGAGATTATCAAGTTTTAGAGTACCACTCAAGAAGGAAGGAAGTTGAGTATTGGATTTCTCTAGGTTACTTGTTCGGGTTTTAACTTTGGCCTCTAAATTCTCATTGACATGTCTTAACTCGATAGGACTTTTGGTAAAGTCTTGAAGGTCAGCTACGAGTCTCACTTTTTCTAACTCAAGTTCATTAACCTTCGTCAATACGACTTTATTTACCTTCTTTATCTTAAGTCTCTCTTCGAACAATTGATGATATACCTCACGAATCTCTGAATCATCCCCTGAATCCTCACTACATTCCATATCTTCAACCTTTTCACTATCCATATTTGAATCATTCTTAACTATAGATGCAAAGCTATAAAGTTCTTTTCATCCTCGCCGATAAATGACCCACTCTAGTCTCTTGAATCGGATTCATCATCGGTTAGTGACCGTGTTATTGCCTTATCCTTTCCTTAATTTAGGTTCTTCTTATAGCTAGAGCATTCATTCCTATAGTGTTCAAAATCCTGACACTCATGATATCTAACTAACGGAGATTTCTTACTAGAACTCCTAGTATTATTCTTATCACGATTGACTTTCCTGAATTTACTAAGAGAACACTTCTTTCTCTCTTGAGGTTTTCTCTTATTCATAAGAACATTTTGGAATTTCTTAACAAAATAAGCTATCTTCTCATCCCTAAGGGTCTCAGCATCAATAGTGTCATATTGTTCTTCCTTGACGGTAGTATAGGATAGATATGACTTTCGAAAAATGCAAACTAGGGTTTGATGGTTAGCATCGTCGCTTGAACGAGAGTGCTAGCGAAGGTGTTTTTGTTTTGGATGCTCGAGCAATAATTTGGCGGCATGCTAGCAGAAATCTGGAAAAATCTTCTTCTTGTTCCATAACTGAACACAAGAATTCCCAATTCATCTATACAACTTACCAATTAACTCCTTGACTTTTAAATTTTTTTACAACTATATTTTTTGTTTGAAGATTGCCAACAACTATAAAACCTAAAATAAATGATATTGCTAGTATTGATGAGAAAACTTTCATGAAAATATAATTTGAAAAGTTGATTCAATCAATCAAAAGTTTTCAAAATAAATAATTTGTTTAAGTAAATAAGATGTAAGCTCAAAAAGTTTTGCACAAGAATATATCACTTTAATTCTCTTAAAGAATGTTGTCTTGAATGCAAAAAGTGAACGTATTTATAGAGATCAAGGAGCAAAATAATTTGTGCAAAAAGACAGTGATCAGGACATCCGCAATTGTGTCCAGGCATACAAAATAGACGTTGTACGTCAGAAATCAAAAGGTCAAAACATTCAACTATTGTACCAACCGGACATCCACATGGTGGAACTGGACGCCCCTTCCACTCATTTTTTCCGATCGTTTCGACTTGAATAATTTGAAAAATGTTGGCTCATGAGGGCCTTTTTCAACCTATGTTTCAAGATAAGTGATATGTGTACAATATGATCTAAGTCTAAATATTAATTTGAAAATCTTTGATCAAAAAATATTTTATGCGAGTGTTTATGAAAATATCTTTTTATGCATAAAATTATTTCTAGAGCTTTTATAATTTATTGCTAAAGATTGAAGTTTTTATACCTTTACAAATGAAAAAGAGCTTCTAGTCTATCATATTTCTTAACGTTTGACTTTTAAACTCTTGTCTCGAATGATTTGATTAGAATGCTCGACTTCAATCTCGACCTTCATTGTGAATCCGATTTGTAATGTGAAAGTCTTGACAACAATCATTTTGGTCACAATTGATCAATTCAACATTGAATGCTTTGAAAATTATAATCACTTAATTTCAATTGTTATAAACAAGATTAACTTATTTGTTATGATCAAAATATTAAGGATAAAGTAACCATAGGTCAACAAGCCTTGCCCATAAATTTATATATTTGATAAATTAACCTAAAATAAAATTACTAAATCCATTTTAAGTAGCCATCTTTTGATAGATATTTTAAATCCTTCGTTTAACGATTTTTCATTATTAAATATGTTTTGTATAGTTGATTGAGTTTTTGAAACGATATCAAGAACCTACTCGAACAATAGAGATATAGCATGATATTAAGAGAAAAGAGGTAAATGGAACGTTTAGATTTATTACATTGATTTCGTACAACAATTTTTTACTCATTATTGCAATCGTTAAATATGAACATACAATGGCACGCGAAATATGAAAAGAAAATTTTCTTTTTCTTCATCTACTAATCGTGTTAGTATAAAATTTATTTTTTCCCTTTCTTCGGTAACAGGTCGATCAAATTTTTTAGTTTTCTTCTTATTTTTGCGTGTGTTCATAAATAATACACGAATATTGTGGTTCTTTAAAAAAAAAAAAAAAAAGAATAGAACAGGACAATAGAATTCCATTAATTAAATATAAAAAATTGATAGTTGCAACATAAATGCCTCAACAAGAGGAAAAAATGAATGAAAACGCATTCAAATGAAACAGGAATAGACAAATTTTACAAAGAAATATGATCAAATTAATTTTACATTCAAGCGCTTCTTAGCCTTTTCACCGAGCCATATTCTTCTTCATTTTCTTGAGCTTGCCGCTTTAATGTATTTCGCTTTTTGTTCAGGAAATTCATCAACCATATCGCAGAGGCTTTTGGAAATCTTGTGAAACGGCCATTCATGAGATCTACATAAAAAAGGCCAAATCTAACACTGTATCCTGCACCCCACTCAAAATTGTCGAACATTGACCATATGTAGTAAGCCTTCACATCTACGCCTTCACTGTAAATGAAAGAAAAGTCATGAACAATGAAGTTTTGTAATAAAATCGTAAAATAACTTCATGATTTAAAATTTTCTTAGAGATACGATACATAATTATATGAATGGTGACTTACTCCATCGCTTTCTTGATGTAAAAGAGATGGTCTTGGTGATATTTAATCCTCGTCTCATCTAATCGAGCTTCTGAAAATGTTAAGGCCGTATTGTTTACTTCATCCACCCCTATACAAATTAAGTCATCCAATGAATCACATTAAACAGGGTTATTACCAAACGTTGCTTATATCTTACTAAAGAAGAATGACTAATTAAAATGCTTTAAATTTACCATTCTCAGTAATGTAAATGATAGGATTATCATATGTTTCCTTTATATGAATCAACAGCTTGTGAATCCCATACGGAACAATGTACAACCAATCCGAACCGCCCTGGCATAAGAAATGATAATATTCAATAAGATTTGGAATAAAAGCACAGTAATTCAATCTAATTGCAATTATGACATGATAGCCCACTGCCAATAGAATGGGATAATTCAATCTATCTTCTTTGTTCTTTCTAAGAAAAGACAAAGTTAAAATGCATACCTTTGGACCAATAGGTATCCCATCACGCTCACCTATAAATGATTGAGAGAGTGAGCATCATGTGTTAATGAAGTTTAATTTATAAATATACATGAACAAGGTCCATATACTTACTTGATAATGCGATATCTTGATCATTTGAATAACTTAGCGATGTACCAGGTTCACTAGGTGAATTGCTAGCATAAGTACTAGTGTAATAATTTATGCCTAGAAAATCATAAGACCCTTTCACCAACTTAGCTTCTTCTTGTGTAAATTGGGGAAGAAGGTCTCCAACTAGTTTTCTCATAACTGGTGGGTAGTCACCAGTTACTACTGGTGCGACAAACCTGAAAATTGAGGGAGGAAAAGGGATATTGAGACTCGAGACAACTTTTAGATAATATATAAGCACCAAAAACAAAATAGAAGAGAAGATGCATTTGTATTCAAACAAAAATATAAATTTGACAATACAATTTATTCTTTAGAAATTTTAGAAAGGTCAATGAATATTGAAAGTAGAAAGCATAAACGTGTAAAAGTTGTACACTGGAAAAGCATGAGAAGATGAAGGAGGAGGAGGAGAAGAAGGACGTAGAAGGAGAAGAAGAAGAACATGAGGAGGAGGAGGAGGAGAAGATGAAGAAACATCATCTAGTGAATAATTAATTCTAAGGCTTCCTGTGAAAAGATAAAATGAGCAAAACCACTTACCAGCCCAACATAAAATCGAGGCCCCTTGAAGCAGCCTCTTTATCGGCTATGGTGTCAGTGAGTGGCTCATACCACTGAGCCACATTTGTTACTCCTATCTTGCCCCCTTGAAGTGCCTGCACATGTGTGTTTGTATAAACTATACAATATCGAATCTCCAAATTGTATATAAAATTTGTTTATAATGTAGGGCAAATTTTACCTGATATCTTTGCTTGTAAATATCGACTGCTGCTGCATGAGAAAGGATCAAATGGTGTCCCACAATATATGGTTCTGTTCCTGGATTTCCATTGGAGCAACTAGTTGGAGCATCAAGTTTACATCTATGACGAGGGATAGCCTTTACGGGCTCTGTTGAAGTTGGTCCACGACCAGGTGGAAAAGTACCCAATACATATCCTTGTACAGCAAAGGACCACGGTTCATTAAGTGTAATCCAATATTTTACCCGATCACCAAATTCCCAAAAGCAAAGCTCGGCAAACTCACAATAATCCTTCCTATTAATTATTAAAAAAAAAATCATTAATATGTACAAATATATATATGTGATTAACAATGTTTTTCTAGTAATATACTTTAGGAGCATATTTAATTTTTGTACAAAAGCTTGACTTGATAATACAAACATCTAAGGGGCTTTTAGTTTTGAGAGGAATTAAATAACTTTAACTTTCTTTGTATTTGCATTGTTTTCTCATAAATATGTTTTTGCAAAATCCAAAGGTGCCTTAATTATTATGCAAGATTTTTTTACTTACACAATTTGAGGGCTTAAGAAGCCACCGTACTCATCTTCTAAACTTTGGGGAACATCCCAGTGGAAGATAGTAACGCACGGTTCAATGCCTACACAAAGTAGATTTAAGAAACGTGGTAAGATTTTTATCTTTATAAAAGAAGCAAACAATAATTGTTAAAAAGGAAAAATGTGTGGAATTAACCTTCAACAATGAGTAAGTCTATAAGATCATTATAATACTTAATTCCTTCTTTGCTTATGCCAGCTGATAATCTTCCCCCTAAAGTACAAATAAAGAAAAAGAAAAGAAAATTATATGAAACTTCGCCAAATTTTCTTTTCACAAATGTTGCATGAATTAAGTCATATTGTTCACGTTCTCTGATATATGTATATATATACCTGGCAATACTCTTGTCCATGCAATTGAAAATCTATAAGAGTCAACGCCCAGTTTTTTTAACAAAGCCACGTCTTCCTGTAACATTATGAATAACGAATAAATGTTATTACTTTACCTAGGAATTGTTTTCTACGTTAATTTGAAATGATGCTATAACAATGAAATTACTGAATTACCTTCCATTGATTATATTGATCAATAGCAACACAACCATTAGTTCCACCCTCAATTTTACCTGCAACTCGAAAAACACGCTCAGAAATTGACATGTAACACAAAAATAAATTTATGAGTGTATAAAAAGTATAAATATATATTTGTGTCTGTGTATGATGATTGGAGAAAGAAGAGACCAGGTGTTCTCAGTGTGAAGACATCCCAGTTGCTTTGGCCTTTACCACCTGTGGCCCAAGCACCTTCAACCTAAATTACATTGCAAACAAAATAAATCAACCAAATCACAACTAAGTTGCATGCATATTTATTTTTCCTGTTTTGAAAAAGTTTATTTGCATGGACGCGATGATTCATTCATACACATACACACCTGATAAGCAGATGTTGCAGAACCAAAGATAAAATCCTTGGGAAAATCAGAACGCAGGATCTTGGTCTGGGTGTATATGTCCATCTTGCCACCGCCGGGATAATCTGAAAGTGCTTGTGCATCCCCGCCACCATTCGTCGAGAGGCTGTTTTGGCTATCCATTACTACAAAATATAAAGGGCCTTAATTTGAAGTAGTGTAACTTGAGTGTTTTGAGAGAGATATAGTGTATATGCATTGGCCAACCAAATGATTCAGGTATTTATAGGGATTACGAGTAAAATAATTACACAATGTCTGACTGCGCCTAACACGCGTTTAGAAAGTCCAAACTTTTGGTCTATTACTATTCTTCGCCCAATTATTGACTTTCCATTTTCCTTCTATAATACAATGTTTCTATTTTCAGATTTTATGACTTGTAATTTTACGATGTGCACTTATAAATATATGTAAAAATATACATACATATACATGTATGTATCTATATATATATATATAATTGGATGGAGACATCCCAATTGAGACCCATATAACATCATTCGTATTTCAGACAAGTCACTTTTAATGTGATGTCAAATTAAGCCTGCTATAGGCTGAATTGTTCAGATTGACCGAATCCGGTCTTTCCTAAATGGTCAGATTGATTTATATTCTAATGTTCAAAGGTCAAAATTCAAAAGCTTATTGTTCAATATAAAGCTATTGTGCAGTATCACATATAAACAAGAGAAATGATAAACGAGGAAAAATAATTTGTAGATTTTGTGAAGGAATCTAGTCCCATGATTTAAAATAGAGTAACTAAACCTTTCAAAATATATGTACAAAAACAAATTCCTTTTAAATCATAATTAAAATCCTGATGTGGCCCACAGAAACTTATTTAATTTGACTTTGTATTACTCGTTTATGTTAAAAAATAAAATAAAATAATAATAATAATAATAAATTATAAAGTTTGATGTGTGGGGTATTAGATAGCTTCTGGCATGGGGGGCACTTACCCCCCTAAGCCACCCCTAGGTCCGCCCATGGTTGTAATGATACCTAGCTAAGTTACATACATGCATAAAATAAATCACCAAACTCACATAATTACAGTGCACTATAACTATGGAGGTAATTAATTCATATAAATCATTTTATAATTCAAAAACATGTTTTTGCGTCAAATATATAAAACTAAATATCAAAACATCAAATTACAAGGTTCATCATTCACCTAGCAATGATTAACCTAGCCTAGTATTGTAGAAAGAAGAAAATATGAAAATGAATCAAGAAACAAAATCACCCAATTAATTATGGATTTGGATCATCACGCCCTGGGGATGAATTTTGTGTTTTTGTTGCCTCATTTTATGCTCTCCGATCTTGAAATTTCGTCCTCTAGGCCTCCTTTCGAGTTTTTGGATGACTTTATAGTTTATATAAATGTCCAAAGATTGATTTCTATAAGAATTGGAATGAAATAAGGAAATCAAAAATTTGTGCCCAGAAAACACACTCTTTGACCGCATAGTTATGTTGAATGCGGTCACATAGAACAATAATTTTTCCCTGAAATTCTCTGAAGCCTTCTATTAGGTTTAATGTTATAATTGACATGTTTGTGAACAAAAAAAATCTTAAGTGAACATTTGTAAAAACTCAGGGACTTGGCTGCAATTTTGTAAAGGTGAGTTATGTTAGGATTAAAGGTTGAAATAAAGGAAAACGCGACATCGAAATTTATCTAGGTGCTCAACTGACTCACGCTCGAGTGTAAGAAACAAAATAGTCGTTGCCCACCTTTCGCCTCGCTGTCGCTCGAGCTACGGCACCCTCACTCGAGTGAAAGGCTCTCTCACTTGAGCGACGTATTTATGCGGTCAAACCTAATTCGTTATTTTGAAGAGTTTTATACAGCCCATAATACTTAAGCGTCCCCAACTATAAACACAGATGTGTGGGGTATTAGATAGCTTCTGGCATGGAGGTCAGTTAACGAAAACTCCGTGAGTAATTTCTTTAGATTTCAGTTTTCATAAGTTTTTTAGCTAGACAATCAAACTCAGTACCAATTGTTGATTATTTTGGACCAACGTGCAAACTTGCTTGAACCAAATCGGCTAGTTTTCATCTCTTTTTAATGTGGTTATGTACTGTGGTCCCAAACCTTTAATAAATGTGCACCGAAAGGAACCTAGACGATTTTCATCCAAAAATTTATCAGTTTGACCTAAATTCAAATGTTTAACCTTAATTTCACCAATTTTAAATACGCTAAATGGTCTACTAACATTTAACTAATCAATTTAATTATTTAAAATGGAAATAAAAGTTATTAAGAAAAGAAAAATAAAATAAAAACATTCATCTTACCCAATCCACTCAACCCACCCATCGGTAGAATAAGCATTCGAGTTGGTTCCATCCATCCCAATCCTTAACAGCAAATCTTTTCTTACTCTTAGGATCAACATCCACGTACTTTATATTTATTCTCTTCCAAGGTGTTATTTCTTAATGTTGTTCTCATTCACTTATTACCTTCATGCTCACGTTCAATTAGACCGAATCAATAAATTTAATGTCCCAACTTTCAAGTTTTCACTAAACAAGTCAAATCCACTAACTATCTGGATCCCCAAATTAGTGTCCAATTCTTAATTAGACTAGCATTGCGTCATCTATTCGTATACATGCTTTTATCCCTATTAGAACTTACCTTTTTTTTTTTTTCTAGGATATTCATTTGGTGTCCTCATTGAGATCTGTTTATGGTAGCTTTTCCTCATGTAGATATGATAGTTTTTCCTCTCCTTGTAGCCATGATTAGTGCTATGCCTTTTCAGAACAAGTAATTGATCAAATTCCTTGCTATAGTTAATACTTAGTTTTCACTTATTAGCCAAAATCACTCTACACATATAATCCACGGACAAGCAATATATGAAAAATAAGCACAAGTAGCACTATATGGTTACAAGTCACAAATCAACACAATTTCAAACATAATATCATCATGAGTTGTAATCAGGGGCAGACACAGAGGTTAAAAATTAGAGGGGCACAATCGCACTTGCAAAAAAGTTGGGAGAAATTTTACAATTAAAAATTTACATCCAAAAAAATCATATCTCATGTAATTTTGCATCCAAAAATTCACATGGGATATGACTTTTTCGGATGTAAAATTTCAATTTTTTTTGATGTCATATTCCATATAAATCTTCCTAATAAAATGATGAAAACTATATTGAAAAATTTGTATCACAAAAATAACAAATGTTAATAAAATAATTGAATCTTTTTTAAAGAAAATGCGAATTAGACGTCTTTTTTAAGACTAACGTTTGACGCATCTTTAACTATTTTTTTATATATGTTTGAACTATTCGATATGCCTATAATATAGTTCTCGAAATAAGTTTTGAAATGAGTTAAGCAATTTGTAAATTCGATTAGTGATAGGAATGTAAAATGCATATTTTTCCCTCCTTATTTTATGCGCTCGTATGTTTATTTTGTACCAAAATGTACTCATTACGCTCATATTTTGATTTAGGTGGCAATTCTATGGATATGGCGTAATTTGGAAGAAATATGTGAAAAAGGACCAAAATGAAAGAAGGTGAAAGTTCAAGGACTAAAGTGCAAATATTCCAAACTTGTGTCTAACCTTGTGATGAAGATTCGAGAGTGTTAGAGGTCAATTGGATGAAGAAAGGATTCAAAGGGATGAAATATGGCCAAGATATTTTCACAGATCAACTTTCAAACTGAAAAGTTTTGCATCGGTTTTCAGCCTCGTATTGAGACCAATTTTGGACATGGTAAACGATCGAATTTGAAGATGGTCTCTGAATAAAAGTTTTATCCCTTTGAGTTATCTTTACAACGCATCTTGAATCGCTTCAATCGGATATCGAAAGAAGAAGTTATGGCCAAAATACTAAAAGCTGTCCGGAGGAAGTTTCGTAAAACCATGCGGCCGCAAGCCTTTAATTCCATGCGGCCGCATAGACCATTCCCGAGAGTTAAAGTGTTGATTTCACTTGTTCCTTGCGGCCGTAAGCCTCTAAACCATGCGGCCGCATAGTTCATTTCCGGGACGAAAATTCTGGTTTCCTAATTTCAATCAAACACTTATGGAAACAAATCTTTCTACACTTTATAAACCCTAGAACACAACCAGAACGGAGAGAACGCCTCCCAACTCTATTCTTCTCTATTTTTCTCTTATATTCATGAATTGTAACTAAACTTTTACACTTGGTCGAAGGAGATTGAAGCCTCGGAACCACATATTGTGAGATCTAAATGGTTTTTCTTAATTTAATTCATGTTTTTTAGTATTGAATATTTTTCTGCACTTATTTTCATGATTGTTATGTTTAATTGCTAGGAGGCCTACTAGTTTATTATTCGTTGTAATCTACCGCTAAGTTAAATATCAAATCCGTAATTGTTTGATCCATTTAACTTGTGAAGCACTATGATTTGATGATTTTCTGCGATAGAGGTTATTGAATCTTAAGAAGAATGTTTAAATAGATTGAATGCAACCGCTGGTGTTTGTGTTATCTAGTTCATCGATTTCTCTATTGTGTAAAGCTGTTATTAAATTGAATCTTGAGCGCTGGTCTGAGGTTATTTAATAATTAGGGTTAATTAGAACGCTGGTTTCTAACTAACTAAAATTAAGGAGAAATAGGAAAATTATTCCAACGGTGAATATTCAAGATATGAATTGAATTATCCTTGCATCTATGATCAATTGTGGATTTCCGAAGGTGGATATTGACTTGGACCAAGGTTAGTCTTTTGATTATTTTCGTTAATTTAGTTTTCATTGTTATTAATTGCATTATTTACAATTGTTTGCATACAAAAAACCCCCAATCATTGTACGGAGCATAAACTATTGAATTACACACTCTTCGTGGGATCGACCCTTACTTCCACTACTACATTAGTTTTAGAGGTTTAAGGACTATTTTTGGGTGCCTACGACAGCACACCAAATTTTGGCGCCGTTGCCGGGGAGTGGTGTTAATTTATTTTTGTGCTTCTTTAGTTGTTTATTTTATTTTTTTAAAAAAAATCAAAATTTTTAGGTTTTTAGGCAATTTATTGTTTTTAGGAATTTTAGCATAAAATTTTATTTATTTTTCTTATTCTAGTTTCTTTTTAAATCTTTTTTTTCATTTTTTTTCATTTTTTTTTTTAGTTTCCTTCATAGTTTATGCCTGTAACTCGATCTACTACTCAAGAAACTTGATTGCAAATATGGCTGCCAATTCTCAACAATTTGGCGCCAGATTTGATCCCCCTTCTAGACAAGTTAATGAGGTAAATGTTTCATCCATTGAACAACAACTTGCGAGTCTAACTACTCTTATTTGTCAAATGGCTGTAGGTACTATGCAAACAACAAAGACTTGTGGAATTTGTTCATTTGTAGGCCATTCAACTGATATGTGTCCAACACTTCAAGAAGAATCCGTTGAATACGTAAATACAGCCGGTAGCTTTCCTGGACAACAACAGAGGAATTATGATCCCTGTTTAAACACATACAATCAAGGATGGATGGATCATCCAAATTTTAGTTATGGGAATCGACAAGTGAATCAACCTATGAATCAAAATTGGCAGAATTTCCAGCAATATAATCAGCCATACCCTCCTAGACAACAACATGGCCAAACTTCTAACTCTAGTATGTCTTTAGAAGATATGGTTAAATCTCTTGCCACTAACACTTTACAATTTCAACAGGAGAGAAGGGCTAGCATTCAAAGGTTGGAAAATCAAATGGGTCAAATGGCTAACGCGGTCAGTAGGTTGGAGTCACAGAATATGGAAAAATTGACATCTCAAACAGTGATAAATCCAAAAGAAAATGTAAACGCAATCATGTTGAGAAGTGAAGTGGAGGTTGAAGCTCCAGTGAAGGTAACCCCTACATCATCGATAGAAGAAAATGAGGAATATATCAAAGCAAAAAAGAGTGCTCCTAATGATACTGAGGTAACCGAGCGTAAGTTTCCACCTCCTTCTGATTACAAACATGTACCCCATTTTCCTCAAGCTTTAGTAAGATCTAGGAAATATGAACAAGATCATGATGAGTTGTATGAAATTTTTAGTAAATGCGAGGTAAATATTCCACTTTTAGATATGTTTAAACAAGTGCCTCGTTATGCTAAATTTTTGAAACACTTGTGCACAAGTAAAAGGAAACAGAAATTGAAGGGGATTGAAAGGGTAAAAGTTGGAGAACAGGTATCTGCAATAATTCAAAAGAAACTTCCTGCAAAGTGCACGGATCCAGGTATGTTCACCATTCCTTGCATGATAGGCAATACTAAGTTTGAGAAGGTCATGTTAGATTCAGGATCATCTATTAATGTCATGTCATATTCTGTATACACTTCCTTGAAATTAGGACCTTTAATTGACACTGGTGTGATAATTCAACTAGCTGATAAATCTAATGCCTATCCTAAGGGGGTAGTTGAGGATGTTCTCGTGAAAGTTAATGAGTTGGTTTTTCCTGTTGATTTTTATGTGCTTGACATGGGCAATAGTAATCAAACTCTCCCTATTTTGTTGGGAAGATCGTTCTTAAGGACATCCAAAACTGAAATGGACTTTCATAATGACACACTAACCATGGAATTTGATGATAAAACTATTACACTTAATATTTATGATTCCATGAAACATCCATGTAATAATAACCATGTTCATTTTATTGATGTGATTGATCAATTAACACAGGATGTTTTCGAATTTGTTGCTACAAAAAAATGGGAAGCTGTCAATATTGAGCATCTTAGGAAGGAAAAAGAGGAGCTGGCCTTAAACACTGAGTTACAAAGAACTGTGGCAGCATTAAATGATCTTCCAGAGTCAGGTAACAGTTCTTATTTTCTATTACCAATTTCTAATGAGAAGCTTCTACTTTCTGTTTTGCAGACTTTCATTTCGGATTTGAAGCCTCACCTCAATTACTATAAGTATTTATTCCATGGAGGTGAAGGAACACTGCTAGTTATTATTCCCATTGAACTTGGTACACCGCAAGGAAGATTGAAGCCAACCATGATAGACCCGGGCTGAATAAGGAAACATGGAGTCGAGCCAAAGACGATAAACAAAGGCGCTACTTGAGAGGCAACCCAAGGGGAGTTCGTTCCTTTATCTTTTTATTTTTCGCATTCCATTTTTTTTTCTTATTTTAGTTATATTTGTCATTTTCTTTGCATTGGACCTTACATTGGGGATAATGTAAGTTTTAAGTGTGGGGGAGGGATTTAGATTTATGTTGCATTTAGATTGAGTGAGTTTAATTTCAATACTTTGTGCATGATTTTTCAAGAAGAGAAGTTGAGGTTAAAAGATTTTTGGTTGTGTATGCTACTTGCTGGAATTAATTAGGCTTTTGAAGAACTCATAACATGATTGAATGAATGATCTTCCAACTTAGAGTTGATTAGTGGAGTTATTTTCTTTGAGGATGGTAGTAACTAAATTCTGTAGACAAAAGCCGGTGAGATTTTTGAGCCTTTAGACTGATACATCCATAACAGTCTCATTATTTCTTTTCATGTGTGATATTCTTCCATAGTTTTGTTTCTCTAGAACTTGCCTTGATTCTCTTCAAGATCACATTGATACATGAATGCACGAACATGATTAAGGCCATCTTTGTTACATAAATGAGTTTCATTAGCCAAATAGCCAACCCTATAATTGAATTTTCCATTGTTGAGCCCATTTGAGCCTTATTGCCTTTTCTTTGTATAAATTCACATTACAAGCTTTAAACTGGAAAAACAATATCTTTACTCAATCCTTAGAGCTAGTGGAGTATCGTTGAATGCCATGAGAAGTGTGGGTATGCAAGAAAATAAGTGTGGGGGTATCAAGATTTATGGTAGTGCTATTATTGGTGAATTGGAACAAATTTTCTATGTCAATTCAGGGAGTTCCAGTATTGGTATATAATTTGGAGTTTACATTGTGCAAGAAAAATGCAAGAATGAGAAGAAAAAAAATGAATGATTGAAGAAAAAGAAAAGAAAAATAAAATAAAATAAGTGATGAAGAAGAGTGATTTTAATGTGAAAAAGATCTATATTCATAACTCTTCCTACATCTCAAAAAAGAGTTCGATTTGTGTGGAATAGACGAAAAAATGATGAAACTATCATGTGGAGTGGTTGATTTACATGTTTTATGTATATGTTTGAGCTAAGTCTTTTTATCTTTACTTCACTAGTTTCGATGGCTCTTGAGTCACATACCCAAATATTTCCCACCTTGACCATAAGCCACATTACAACCTTTGAAAAGTCCTTATGATTCTTGTAAAGCATGTGATCTAAGTGGTGGCGAATGAAAAGATATGCAAGCATATGGTAGAACATCTCCATTGGGATGAATTAGAGCGAAACACTTACCCTTTTAAACACATGAGAGTTGAGTGCTTATATCCGTGAGGGTCTACATGTTTAGTTTACTCCATCTTCATATGAAAATGCTTGCTAGTTGATTATGAGTTGTGTGGAATGTTTATTCATGATATTTTACGTGTTTTGAAAAAGTTTGATGGTTCTATGTTCTTGGCATTATGACCTGGTGTTTTAGGGAATTAAATTTGAGTTTTGCTCGAGGACGAGCAAAAGCTAAGTGTGGGGGAATTTGATAGGAATGTAAAATGCATATTTTTCCCTCCTTATTTTATGCGCTCGTATGTTTATTTTGTACCAAAATGTACTCATTACGCTCATATTTTGATTTAGGTGGCAATTCTATGGATATGACGTAATTTAGAAGAAATATGTGAAAAAAGACCAAAATGAAAGAAGGTGAAAGTTCAAGGACTAAAGTGCAAATATTCCAAACTTGTGTCTAACCTTGTGATGAAGATTCGAGAGTGTTAGAGGTCAATTGGATGAAGAAAGGATTCAAAGGGATGAAATATGGCCAAGATATTTTCACAGATCAACTTTCAAACTGAAAAGTTTTGCATCGGTTTTCAGCCTCGTATTGAGACCAATTTTGGACATGGTAAACGATCGAATTTGAAGATGGTCTCTGAATAAAATTTTTATCCCTTTGAGTTATCTTTACAACGCCTCTTGAATCGCTTCAATCGGATATCAAAAGAAGAAGTTATGGCCAAAATACTAAAAGCTGTCCGGAGGAAGTTTCGTAAAACCATGCGGCCGCAAGCCTTTAATTCCATGCGGCCGCATAGACCATTCCCGAGAGTTAAAGTGTTGATTTCACTTGTTCCTTGCGGCCGTAAGCCTCTAAACCATGCGGCCGCATAGTTCATTTCCGGGACGAAAATTCTGGTTTCCTAATTTCAATCAAACACTTATGGAAACAAATCTTTCTACACTTTATAAACCCTAGAACACAACCAGAACGGGGAGAACGCCTCCTAACTCTATTCTTCTCTATTTTTCTCTTATATTCATGAATTGTAACTAAACTTTTACACTTGGTCGAAGGAGATTGAAGTCTCGGAACCACATATTGTGAGATCTAAATGGTTTTTCTTAATTTAATTCATGTTTTTTAGTATTGAATATTTTTCTGCACTTATTTTCATGATTGTTATGTTTAATTGCTAGGAGGCCTACTAGTTTATTATTCGTTGTAATCTACCGCTAAGTTAAATATCAAATCCGTAATTGTTTGATCCATTTAACTTGTGAAGCACTATGATTTGATGATTTTCTGCGATTGAGGTTATTGAATCTTAAGAAGAATGTTTAAATAGATTGAATGCAACCGCTGGTGTTTGTGTTATCTAGTTCATCGATTTCTCTATTGTGTAAAGCTGTTATTAAATTGAATCTTGAGCGCTGGTCTGAGGTTATTTAATAATTAGGGTTAATTAGAACGCTGGTTTCTAACTAACTAAAATTAAGGAGAAATAGGAAAATTATTCCAACGGTGAATATTCAAGATATGAATTGAATTATCATTGCATCTATGATCAGTTGTGGATTTCCGAAGGTGGATATTGACTTGGACCAAGGTTAGTCTTTTGATTATTTTCGTTAATTTAGTTTTCATTGTTATTAATTGCATTATTTACAATTGTTTGCATACAAAAACCCCCCAATCATTGTACGGAGCATAAACTATTGAATTACACACTCTTCGTGGGATCGACCCTTACTTCCACTACTACATTAGTTTTAGAGGTTTAAGGACTATTTTTGGGTGCCTACGACAGCACACCAATTAGCGTATGATCATCGGATGATTTTTAAAGTTAGCATGTTATCGAAATTTTCGAAATACTAATTTTGAACGGTCTACTTTGACAACTCGTAACATTTGCTACGATTAATAGTTTCGTACGCCATTAACGACGTAGAAAACTAGACAGTGAGCACTTCGAAATGATATTAAGAATGTTATTTCGATTTTGTTTTACATCCCATAATGACTTCGAAAATTGAAATAAAAACATATAAAATTTAATTGTGAAAAAAAGAATTGGAAGCAATGGGGGGCACTTACCCCCCTAAGCCACCCCTATGTCCGCCCATGGTTGTAATGATACCTAGCTAAGTAACATACATGCATAAAATAAATCACCAAACTCACATAATTACAGTGCACTATAACTATGGAGGTAATTAATTCATATAAATCATTTTATAATTCAAAAACATGTTTTTGCGTCAAATATATAAAACTAAATATCAAAACATCAAATTACAAGGTTCATCATTCACCTAGCAATGATTAACCTAGCCTAGTATTGTAGAAAGAAGAAAATATGAAAATGAATCAAGAAACAAAATCACCCAATTAATTATGGATTTGGATCATCACGCCTTGGGAATGAATTTTGTGTTTTTTTTGCCTCATTTTATGCTCTCCGATCTTGAAATTTCGTCCTCTAGGCCTCCTTTCGAGTTTTTGGATGACTTTATAGTTTATATAAATGTCCAAAGATTGATTTCTATAAGAATTGGAATGAAATAAGGAAATCAAAAATTTGTGCCCAGAAAACACACTCTTTGACCGCATAGTTATGTTGAATGCGGTCACATAGAACAATAATTTTTCCCTGAAATTCTCTGAAGCCTTCTATTAGGTTTAATGTTATAATTGACATGTTTGTGAACAAAAAAATCTTAAGTGAACATTTGTAAAAACTCAGGGACTTGGCTGCAATTTTGTAAAGATGAGTTATGTTAGGATTAAAGGTTGAAATAAAGGAAAACGCGACATCGAAATTTATCTAGGTGCTCAACTGACTCACGCTCGAGTGTAAGAAACAAAATAGTCGTTGCCTACCTTTCGCCTCGCTGTCGCTCGAGCTACGGCACCCTCACTCGAGTGAAAGGCTCTCTCACTTGAGCGACGTATTTATGCGGTCAAACCTAATTCGTTATTTTGAAGAGTTTTATACAGCCCATAACACTTAAGCGTCCCCAACTATAAACACAGATGTCTAGGACGAATTTCACAAGGTTGTTTCATTGGGCTTTCATTGCATAACAAATCCACATCATATTTTGTGAAATCCAAGAGCATAATCCTTTGGTAAAAATAAACATATTATTCTTGTGATCCGACAACCGATTATGGAAAACATCAAAGGTTCTAATCCAAAACACTTGACTTTCTTAACATTTTGAGGAATGGACTCAAGCGCAGGAAGAACATGAATATGTGACTCTTGGTTATCCACTTGGAAGAGATGTACGTAGAAGATCGTGAGATTGAGACAACATATCTTGATAGAAGATTGTAAGTCTATAAGTACAGCAGATCTTGGAAGCTACAAGAGATAGATTAGAAAGTCTAGTGGAGTTGGTTGTACAGTATCTACGGTAGCAAATCATAAGGCTGTAATGAGCAGCATATCATGGAGTTGCAGGGTTTACAACAGGTAGTGGAACTAGTTTGAAATTGAACTGTAATCCACATTATTTATAGTGGAGGTAACTTTGGCTTGGTCCCGTAGTTTTTACCAGTTGGATTTCCGCCATCAAACTTTGTGTAATTTATTACTTTTTAAATATTACAACTGCGGTAATTCAACTTAGGATATTGGATTGATTGATTAACCATCTAGAAATAATTAATAGTGACTTGTTGCTTTAATTAACATAATTCCACACGTAAGGTCGAACTAGATTATAATCTAGATCAATCTAATGACATCTAGTGAACTCACACCTTTTATGCCATTGCATGGATTTTAAACTATGCGACCGCATTGTTATAAATTTTTTTGTTAGACAATTTTCAGTATTTTGATCGTATCTTTTTTTCCCGATATACGATTGAGGCAATTCAAAATGTGCAGAAAACTAACTCAAAGGGATACAAATCTTCTAGAATATAAGTTTTCAATTCGAACGGTTTCTATACCAAAAATGGGTTACAAAAAGAGACTGAAAATTCGAAGCATAACTTTTTCGGCTAGAAGTTGATATGCAATAATACTTCAAATATATTTCATCCATTTGGATTATTTCCTCATCCAATTGATGCCTAGAACTCTCAAATCTTCATCGTGAGATCGACATAAATTTTTCAGTGTTTGCACTTGAGTCATCAAACTTTGATTTTGCTTCATTTTAGCCATTTTCGCTCATTTTTCCAATTTTCACTACATTCATCGTTTTTAGCCTACGTAACACAAATTACATAGAATTAAGCCATATTAACATTTACTTTCCACAATATAAGTGTGTAAAAAAGTACTTTCAGGTATCTTGCCTACTAAGGAGGCAAGCGTGTCTAAACATTTCCAGAAGTATACTAAGGAGGTAAATGTGTCTAAACATCTTCTATCACTCCTACGACTTTGAATCATATCGTTGTTCCTTTTTTCTATCGCAAGTGTTCGATCTCGTAACAAGTAATATAGTGGACATTTGAGTTCGGATTATAGTTCTCACAAAATCATCAAATTAACGATCAAGTAATTCAATGATTTAAACTCATAGTAAAATTAACACATGTATGATAAAATAACTAAAATTTTGAATAAAAGAATAAAAGGTTCAAATAAATTACATTGCTCACCCTAATGTAAAATTTAACTACTCATAATGATGGAAGAAGAAAAAACAAGAAGTTGTAATTGAAAACATTACCGGGTTTTGAATAACGATCTAGAAAAAGAAATTAATCTTGTACCAAAACTTCTTCCTCTTCCAATCAATGTTTCAAAACTTGAATTTCTTAATGTTTTTCTCCCTTCAATTATGCTCTTCAATCTCTTATTGTATTTTTTTTTCTCAATGTCTGGAACTCATAAAAGTGCCTGATTTCTTCTATTTATACTCTTCCCCCCGTTAGTGTCGAATATAGGGGTTTTAAGGGATTTAAAATGGGCCAAAACACTGTAACCTTAAAACGGCAGCGCTGTGCCTAGGCGCCGTGATGCAATTTTGTGTAGCGTTAGGTGCTACATATCTGTTCACAATTCTGTTTTTGTAGTTCCTCACAATGCCTGGAAGCTTGGATTCCAGTGCCTAGGCATTGATTTGCTGTAAAAAAAAATTCATTTCTGTCGCTTGGGCGCTCCGAACAGTTCCTATGCACCATTTTGCTTATTCTTTTCCTTGACTTTTGGCCGTTTGTTCACTTTAGCACTCTTTTTACTCCACCTCCCCGTACTTTTAAAATAACACTAACAAACACATAAAAAAGTTCTATACTCATAATATTTAGCCAATAATTCAGTTAAAATAGTATAAAACTCATGAGTAAAAACATATTCGTCAAATACCCTCAAAGTTAACATTTTGCTAGTCCTAGAGCAACTACAAAGAAAAAGAAAATCAACAAAATAAGAATACACAACACACAAACATAAATTTAGTCAAATAGCTTGCAATTTGGCTCAATATTGAGAACATTATATCACCTTTATTACCAACTTCAAAATCTCATTTCAAGTGCCCAACTTCCACTTATCTAATGCAAAACAGGTGTGTGTCTGTGTGAGCATGAGTAGAATCAAGTGTAACGCCGTACATATACAAGTTGATTAAATTTCCCACCCGAATGGTCAATTATTTCCTTTTTTCGGTCATGAGATTCACACACCCCCAAAATTGTTTTCTTTCACTTTGTCACCATAGTATAATTCTAAAGTTTGATTTCACTTATCAATTCCTTACTCTACTCTAGTTTGGTTTTGTTCAACCGGCAACGCCAACAATTTATTCATATGATGATTTTCCCAATTTTTGAGTGTTTCAACAAACTAGTTTATACTAAGTGATTCAAACCCACTAGTTATCTAAGCTCCCAACGATGAATTCTTACTTGTACACTTGCATCAAGTTTTATTTTCCTTTTTTTGGATAAAATGCACCGGATGAAACAAAAAGGGTAGATATTTCATTTGGCAGAATAAAATCACTATGTGACAAAACTGATTCCGATTTCAATAATAAATTGACATATTACAAACATGACATTTGTTTAATTTCGAGTAATTAATTAGCAGATTTAACTTTTAACAAAGCAAGTTTTTATATTAATCAATTTCAAAGATGATTCGAATGGAGTTTTGATTCATTTGTGGGCACGGGAACCATTTGAAAAGGGCCAAGAGGTATTGGATTGGATGAGCTGAAACCGTTTATGAATTTAAGCCACTATTTGATAACCATTAAATTAGAAAAATCATGTTTTGAACATGGATGGAAAAAAAAAACTCGTTCAATCCGATACCCATGTGGCCCTACCCCGAATGGGATGGAGATTACCCACCTAACCAAATAAACAGGGCGGATTCGAGATCAAGTAATTTGCATACAAAAACCAACATGGAAACAAGATCAAACAAACGAGGCCATTGAGAATGATGTTGCAAACCCCGCAAAAGTTGCCTCCACGAAAATCAAGACACAAGCCGAAATACTAATCAAGCAATGCACGTCAAATCATTCAAACTAAGTACTTAGACATTTTAGGACTATATGTAAAGGTAAAATATTTTAATACTTGGCAATGCATCGTGGCAAGCTCAAAATTTTGATTTTACAATCCAAAACTCACGACAAAATGTTTTACTAGAAAAATATGTTTTTCAAACGTAAAAATTCGTAATATATACTTAAATATAACAAACACTTTGAAAAACATTTTAAAACGTCTCTCCAACACTTACATTTAACAAATTTAAAAACGATGGCGTTTCGGGCCAAAGAGGTGGTACCGGACGTCCGGTATGACCAATTTTGGTCACAACGGTCATTTTTCAATGATCCAATTTTCTGACAAAAATAATAGCTAATTGACCATCCGGCATTTTACGAGACGTCCGTAATGTGCGTCCGTTAGGACATAATTTTTGACCTTTTGAGAGCTATAAATACCTCACTATTTCTCCACTTGAACCAACCATTCTTGAGCATTAAAGTGAGCCTTTTATTGATCCCAACGACCTTATTCTCCATCTTTAAGAAGATCAAAAATATTAAATTCTTGAAAAACGTTTGAGTGATTAATTTTGTGAAAATCTTTAGTTCTTCAAAAAGTTTTTTATATCAACACTTTGAACTAAACTCATTGTCATCTATTGAAGTGTTGCCTCTTCTCTTCTTGTTATCAATCTTGATTCTATCATTCGATAAGAAGAGAATATTTCATTTGTAAATTCATTTTGAATTGTGGGTCGAGTTGAGGTCCCGGAAAGCTCAACATTGTAAAAGGATCGGTGCTCTTTGGTTGTAAATCATCGGAAGCATTGTAAAGGGTTGGATTGCACCACAAGTCAATCAACATAGTGAAAAAGGTCTTGCTCGTGATGGAGAGCTTGGTAACAGGGGACGTAGATCATTGCGTTGGATCGAACCTCTATATTATATCGTTTACGCTCTCTAACTCTTTTACTTAATGTTTTTTTTTGTACAAACTTATTTCGATTATCTACATGCCTATTTTTGTTTGGTTCGTTTCATTATCATTTGTGTGATTATTCGATTATAATCTTGTGTAGTTAATGAAAAAATTTTAAAAACCAATTCACCCCATCTTTGTTAACCAATCTTTGGGCTTATATTTTCATCTCATAAAATGAGTTTAGAAGTGTATTATTCTATGGCAGCATGTCTCAAACAAGATTTATAAGTTCATCAAAACCATTGTCTGATAAGCCATGTGAAGCTTTATGCTTAAACATAGCAACCGAAGCTGACATCTTTGTAAATGCCTTGCAACCAGGATATAAAGGAGTTTCAACATCATTAACTAAACTTTCAATCTCTTTGTCTATTCCATAAGGATGATTTTCAAAATCTACATCATGTTGTGCATAGAAATATTTAAACATCCTACTTGACTCAGGTATTTCTACATCGACCAAATTTGATTCACTTGGTTGTTCTCCATGAAATATTCAAACCTTATATGTAGGATCCATACCTTTAATAACCAAATGTTCATAGGTTGTATCATAATGATGATGCATTAGATTCCTACAATTAACACAAAGGCGTGCTATCATTTCTAAATTGCGATTCTCATGAGCTCGTTCAACAAAATTATGTGCTCCATCTCTATATTGTTTTGAAAATCTACAAATTAAACTTTATGATCATTATATGTTCTTTTTTTTATTGAATAACTAGATTTATAAGATTAGTTTCAGATTATAGCCTTGTTAAGTGCAACCATTCATTGTCCATTATAGGCAGTTGTAGATCTAGATACTTAAGAGAGTTAGGGCAATCGTTGATCATTGTCCTTCAATGCCTAAATAATGAGATTATTTATTAATATTGTAACTAATTGATTGATGTCAACATAACTCTTAATACTTGAATGTGTCAACAGAATTCTTAATACTTGAATGTGTCAATAGGACTCTTAAGATTTGATTGTAATCTTCACAACTCTTACTTCACTGCTCAATTCCATAAATCTTAATAAAGAACCCAATTCGGGATGATAACACATAAAAATAGCAATTGGAAGCAAATAAGAAAAACCATATAAAATAAGGCAAACATATCAATAATTCATTTATATAACTATATAAAAAAATGATGGCTCAACGTAAATCCTGAAAACCATTATATGAAAGCTCACCCAATGTAATAATCCTTTGGCAAATAGATGTCCTTTAAAGGGCCAAATTGTTCAAAGGGTTCCCTTAGGTCTTCTGGCCTTCATAGAGCAAATCAAATAGTTAGTACTATACCATGTAGAAGTTGTAGTAAATAGACAAGCAGAACACCTTGATTTAACAAGAAAGAAAAAATAAAACCGCACAAAAGTTACATTACAACCACTAAAAATAGTAAAATTTAGTCACCAATTTCGAACAAGTTATAGGTCACTTATAAATCCAAAATGTCTAGATGCAGAGCAAATAAATCACACATACTTTAAAAACAAGTAGCCACTCTCCTAGAAAATGATTTAAACCTTATTAAGCAATTAGACCTTGTAGTTTTTGTTAGAATGCTTCATTCAATCCAAATGACGGTAATGGGAACGCTATAATGTCATGTTCAACAAAATCAATTTATTCAAAGAATATGTTGTTTTACACATGCTGTGATTATTTAAAATGGTTTAAATTGTTTTCATGACAAAATCACTAATGTGTTTCCACACATTTTCTTAGTACAAGATTATTATCTACTTAAATCACATCTAAGATATATAAAATATGAATTGAACCCCACAATGGCATTGGATACTTCTTGTACAGATATCAAATATCACTGTTCTATATCTGAAGAGACAAAAAGTGAAAAACCCTACTTGCTTTGTTGAGGATATAATGTAATTATATAAATTTGCCTAATCTATAACATCTTGAATTGTATAGGCCACACAATATCGAGTACACAAAAGTCATGATTTCAAGTTTCATGTATCGATACCTATATGAAAATTGTGAACATATCAAATTGAAAAATGAGGCCTACATGCGAAATGACATGTTAAAAAAAAAAAAAACTTAATAAATAAACTCCTCTAGATGTTCTAACTTCTCAAGTCATAGGATTGAGAATTGTAAGAGGTATATATAGGATTAGATATGAGAATATAGCCTAACAAACCAATGGAGGGTAAAGAAGAAGACTAAAGTGTCATATTTTACATTGACCTAAAGATGCTCGTTCACAAGAGTGACGCAATTTTGGCAAAGCAATTTAGGCAAGGGAGAGGTAGACCTAAATTAACTTGGCCTTGGTAGTTGTTAAGGATTTAATCACTTATTATCTCCCAGTTGATCTAGCAACGAATAGAATGAAATGGCAAAGAATGATAAGTGGTCGTAGGAAAAAGGCTCAGTTTATTGTAGTTGTATAAAAAAATCATGGGACTGTATGCTAGCACTAGTAGGGATAGGAATATAGCAAAATCCATTCAAGAACTAGATCTCTCCAACTGTGAGTACTGCACACCAATCTATCATGACTGCCATAAATTGTAAGGTTGCTTACCAAAGTTTTGATGTCTAGATATTCCAAGGAGATTTTTTTACTCAGTACATTGGCGTTTCCCTAAGATAGTATCAAATTCCTTTAGCAAACCTGAGAACAAAGACTGATAACGAAGTGCTTACGGTGATTAGGGAAAGCAGATCGAGAGAAAAGTTAAAAAATAGAAATCATATCAACTTTTTAAACTTCCCCAAAGTGTAATCCCCATAGTCAAGAGTCTAAATCCAACACATAATATGCATTGTTAAGATTTGAGAGAATTATATTTATCAAGAATTAAATAGGCGGCTAGTACTAGAACCAACAATAAAGCATCAAAATCAAGCTCAGTTGCGGACTAGATAATCAATAAATAGAAGAATACTATATTCTGATATTTTTTAGTGAAACATTCTAAAACATCAACTGAAAGGAAGGTAAAAATGGTAGCAATCACCAACTTGTTTCTTTTCATGGCTGATATAAACTCCTACTGAATCTCAAAATATTGGTTGTCGAAAACCAAAATACCCACCAACAGATTGTCTCGTAACACATAGTAAAAATGTAAAATACGTAATCAAATACACATAGCAAAATGCAAAAATTCATAATGAAATACACACATAAACAAATCTTAATTCTAATACAGATGGGAGTCGGAGTCGCGTGCTTTAGCTTCTAATTGGAAATGACGAATTGGGAAAAGTGTTCACCTTAACGAAGTCAGAGTCGTGCGCTTCAACTTCTAATTGGGAATGACGAATTGGGAAAAGGCTTCACTTTGTTAGAGCCGGAATCGGAGTCGGAGTCGGAGACGAAGTCACGCGAATTGGCGCCTAAATTGGAAATGACGAATTGGGAAAAGGGTTCACGTTGCTGTGCCATTGGGTTTAGAATTGGACCTTTCCTATTGGGCCCAATTTTCTTACACAATAATCAGCTCAAGATCCAGCCCAACCCAGCTCGCCTAATCCTCCTTACTATTTGCAACGTTTAATAAACGTTGCTAATGTCACCTTTTGCAATATTTATTAAACGTTGCAAAAAGTTGATATATTGCAACGTTAATCGACCGTTGCAAAAGATAGACCCTTTTTGCAACGTTTAATAAACGTTGCAAAATATCAACTTTTTGCAACATTTTTGGGACGTTGCGAAAAGTCTCCTTTTGCAACATTTATTAAACGTTGCAAAAGGATAAACTTTTCGCGACGTCCCAAAAACATTAAGAAATGTGGCATTAGCAACATTCTCTTATCAAATGTTGCCAAAACTCAATTATATTAACCCAATAGCAACATTCACTTATTAAAATGTTATGGTAGACCCCTTTAGCAACACTTAACTACCTATTGTTGCCGTTTATGTATTGCAAAATATCATTTTTGGTGTAGTGTGGTCTATCTGTAATAAAAATATTCGTATCTCGTCATTACATACGACCATAGACGGTTTAAGATTCAGTTATATGTAATTTGTATTTCACAATGATAACTCTTTGCAATTAACAAATCGCCAAGACTTGAATCTACAGATTCTATACTATAATATTAATAGATCTTGCCATAAATATGAACTGATTATATATATATATATATATATTAAAAACGTTTATGTCCAAAATTGATTGGACTTAGGGCATAACATTTAGAAACTCCCACTTGCACTAGATCCAATCACTTATGTATCTTATACCATAAGGTCTACATGACATCATGTTTATGCTGCTACAACTCTTTGTCGATGGATTTGCAAGTTAATAACTTGTGGTAATTCTTTCTTTCTTTACGTCATTTCATTGTATTAGCTTTCTAATAAGATAACATTGCCTAAACACATGTTTGGATTATTGATGAGACCTTAATTCCTTCTCTTGCATGATGTTAGGAATTACTCCAAGTTTATTAATGAACTTTCTGATCTAGATCACAACTTTTGTTGCTTTCTAAAATAATGATGTATAAGGTATTTCCAACACACATCTTAAGAGTAAACCAATATCCTAATTCTAGTCTAGCTAGAAGTTAGCATTAGCGTATCCATGAAGTCTCAGTTCGTTTTCTAAGATTTTATATATGTAGATTGAGATGAGTTAAACAATCTTCTAGATTTATCTCTATAAATCAAATTAATCGTCTCATATTTATCACGAAAAATTATTTGACAACCATAATTTCAACAATTGAAATATAAAGACGTCATTTAATGTCTTATACATAAAATATTAGAAATACGACAATGCTCCCGCTATCTTTTTGTAAACACATGGTTTATGTTCATTATTGATAAAATCAAACCTTTTGATTGTCTCATCAAAGTGAAGATTCCAACTCTTAGAGGCTTGCTTTAATCCATATATGGATTCATCAAGCTTGTATACCTTGTTGGCTTATTTGAATTCAAAACTTTCGAGTTGTGTCATGTACGCTTCCTCCTGTAAGTTCATGTGCCATCACTTATAGTTATGGTATGTAGCTATTGTAAGCAAAATCCAAATGGACTTTAGTATTGCTACATGCTAAAAGGTTTCATCAAAATCAATTCCTTATCTTTGTTTATAACCTTTTGATACTGGCATTTCTTTGTATGTAGGGATGTTTCTATCCTTATTGACATTTTTCTTGTAAACTCATCTACAATCTATGAGTTTTAATCCATTAGGCAGGTTGATCACGGTGCAAACATTATTTACATACATTAAGTTTATCTCGGATTTCCATGGCTTCTTGCCATCTCTTTAAGTCAACATTTGACTTTATTTCTGCGTAACTAGTAGGTTCATCATCCTTAATTAGTAATGCTTGATTAGTAATCATGGATTTGAACCTTCTAGAAGGTCGAATGATCCTACAATATTTAAACAGGCCTGACGTATCCTTAGGAGTCTCCACTTCCTGATCAAGAGTATGTCCCTAGTAGGAATGAGATCAGACTCATGTTCATCTACTTGGTCAACTATATCTATGGATTCTTGAACTCTTTTAAGATTTATTCTATTTCCACTATCCTCTCCTAGATAAACACTTTCTCTAGGAGTATGACATGTCTTGAAATGACCAACGGGATTATAGAATTGATATCCAACTGTCTCTTGGATATCCTATAAACATATATTTATCGAATTTAGTCTCAAACTTATATGATTTAGTGCGCTTCACATAAGTGTTACATCCTAAACTTTCATATGAGATAAGTTGAGTCTTCTACCTTTACATAACTCGTATGGAGTTTTGTCAACCGATTTAGATATGACACGATTTAATTTATAGTACGTGGAAATCACTGCATAATTTCAAAATGATTTTGGAAGGTTTGCATAGCTAGTTATTAATTACACTAATATCTAATAGTGTACGCTTTTTCATTTCAGATACACCATTATGTTGTAGTGTATGCAGAAGAATACACTGCGAGAGAATCTCATTCTCTTTTAGATAATCTAAAATTCTCCCTTTAAATATCATTCACCTCGATCAAATTTTGGTGTGGGAATATATTTACCTATTTATTTCTCAATTTCTAGCTTGAATCCTTTGAACATTTCAAGAGTTTTATACTTGAATTTCATTAAATATGCATGACCATTTCTGAAATAGTCGTCAATAAATGTGATGAGATAAGAGAGATTTTATCTAGCATTAATTGATATGGGTCCATATACATCACTATGTATTATACCCAATAATTATGTAGATCTTTCTCCTTTTCAAGTAAAATGAGATTTGATCACAGTGCCTAACAGTCATAATTCGCATTTTCAAATGATTCAAAATCAATTGACCCAAATATATATCTCCATGTAAGTCTGGAATTGTATTCTCATTTATATGATCAAATCTGCAATGCAGATATATGTGTTATTCAGATTATCATTTTTATACTTTTCAATTTCTATACTCATTATAGAATACTCAATATTTAGAATATAAATATCATTTTGTAATTTACAATAACCATTAAGATCTTATCAAGATAAAAATGAACAACAATTTTCCTTAACATTAAAATAATTCATGTCCAAACATGAAATTTATCTAATGCTCTTGATAATGGTGAGAAAAAAATAACATTTCTCTAATTCTAATATTAAGTTTAAAGGCAAAGATAAGAAGTAGCTCCTACATGCAATGTAGCAACATTTGCACACTTTCAACGTACATGTCAACTTCTCACCTTTTTTTTTTTGCAGTGATCTACTTCTGTTTAGTTTCTGCATTTTTATATAAATATGAGATCAATATTTGGTATCTAATACATAAGAGTTAATGAAGTAAACACAACCTTACAGTTTCATTTCCAATGACCTATCATTCCAAAATGATAAAAAGGATTATTAGATTTGGTATTGTCCTTATTCGCTTTAATTGTCTTAGCTATCTTGGTTGCTTTCCTAAAGCATCCTTTAGAATTCCCTAAAGGAATTTATAACTAAGATTTACCCACTACAAACATAGATATCGGGCTTAACATTTTAAGCATGTTTAGCAACTCTATAAGTGTGCATTTGAATTTATTTATGTTAAATTCATAATTAGTTATGAATAACTCTCGAGCAGAGAATGCAGAACCAAATCTATACTTAGTTCATTGTTCGTGACTAAACTTAATTGAGATAACTTCTCAAAGTAGTCAACATATTTAGCACATGAGCACTAACCGGAGATTCTTCTACCATTATGCCCTAGTATATTTGCTAGAAAATCTCATTTTTTTCCACACGTGATTGTTCATTATTCAACATGTTGAGATGAAAAATTATGTGTTAGCATCTATACTCTCACGTCGCCTTTGTAACTCAGGTGACATAGTCGCAAACATAAAAAATGTTGTATTTATTATAGCAGCCACATCTTCCTTTGTCGAGTTATCAGCATGTGTCTTTGGAAAAGGATACTCAAGGACATAACCAAATTTTTATGCTTGAGAACCATTCTCAGATTACGGTGTCAATTAAGAAAATTTGATTTGGTTATAATTCAATAAATGTAAATGACAAAAAGTAAAAGAATAATATATAGAATGCATCAATTAATTTAACACTGTCTTTTATTAAAATTAATTATGCTCCCGCTATTTAACTCAAATTTATGACCCTCTCACATAAAATTTATAGAATCCATATTTTACTCACAGTGGGCTAGGATCCCATTTGTTATATTAAGACCTTGAGTGTACTCAACAAGTCTTAATAAAATATTTGGGGTAGATACTATTATCAATTGTATCTCCATACAAATCACAGATCATTAAGCTGACAACTATTTGTCTTCATACATCTTATGTGTTAGCTTAACACGCCTCTAAAATTTATCTCCTTGAGTGTACTCAACAAAAATGATAAATTTTAGTTAAGTTAAACCCATCATTCAGAAATATTTAATATATCATAGTGTCAAACATATCAATAATAGACCGATTTTAAGTGTACTCAACAAGTTGAGATCGATTGAGAACTCTAATTTTTCACTATAATAATGGAATGTGGATAAAAATATGACTTAATATTTTAACGAAGGGTGCATGCAAAGGTCTCATCATAATAATTACATATATTTTTTTATACTAAATATATTAACGAGGGGTTTTTCATGCAAATGTCTCATCATATATACACATCTAGCATGGAAATAAACATACACATGATAGTGTGGATCATTATGGACTTTACTATCTAGTCTTTTCGAGCCATAAGGGAGGCTAGTTGGTTAGTTTATTACATTGATTCATACACTGCTCCTTTTCTTACATCTTCAATTAGTCTAGTTGCAACATGTATCCTATACTAATTGGCACGCAAGCCTAAATAATTGGGCACGCAAGCTCATAAAATTACAACGAACTCGCACGTCTAAAATAAATAAGAGCTCCCAGGCCCATAAAACAACAAGAATAAAACTACCATTCAACACATCCATATGGTCAAGTCTATAATCATCCACTAATAAAACATTCATCACACAAATGCTTTTCTATATAATATCTAATATTATATGCAAACACGTTTCAAGTTTCTAGCAATTAAGGTCGTCTAAACTAGTTTAGACAAATGAATCGGAACAATTAAATAATTAATTAATCAAATTAATCCATTAATTTAATTAGCGGGTTTATTTAATTAAAATCAAATATTGATTAAATACCAACTTAGAGTCCAAAAATAATTCCACGAGGGCGAAACTATTTAATTAAAATCGAATTTTAATTAAATATCAAATTAGAGTCCAAATCTAATTCTATAAAATTTTAGGGTGTGAAAATAAAATTAAAATCACATTTTAATTAAATTTCAAAATAGCATCCAACTCTCATTTCAGGAATATATTAGGGTGGATAATTTAATTAAAACAAATTTTAATTAAATACTAAATTAGAGTCCAACTCTAATTTAAATTGAATTAACATTTTAATTTAGGATAAAACTACTAAATATAACAAAACTCAATTTAGGGTGAAAGTTTAATATTTAAGTTAAAATCCAATTTTAACAAAAATATAAAAGTTGTTAATTTTAAATAAAATTTTGAACGGGTCAAAATTGAAATTTGAGGGTCAAACCTTTTAAAAACTTATTTTAAAACCCTTCTCAAAACCATTTAAAAATTTGCAATCTGACCCCTGCTTTTAAAATTATAAACAGGCCCTTCAATTAACTTAATTGCATGACATGTCCTCCATTTAAAATTGTAAAATGACCCCTTATATCATAATTGCAAGCGGGAGCATGCAATTTCGAAAATTGCATTAGAGGCAACGCACTCCACCTCACATCATTCGATCTGAAAACATTAGAAAACTTGAAACCCGGCCGCGCCGGCAAAACCCTGACTCCACAACAGGGCGTCATAACTGGTAAGTGCCGCTGTTCCCAATCACGATGCCTAACGATGTGAATTATTATTTTGATATAATCAAAATTGATAAATTAAAACACCCTTTATAATTTATCACTAATTCACACCTGTCGTCCCAGATTGACATCTTGCAATGTATCAGTACAATACATGTGACATGAAATATCACGTGGTATAACAAAACCAATCTTTTCCGTTTACCGTGAAACTCTAATCATTTCGTTAATATGATCCAATCAATCATGAGATATGAATATGTGTCAATCTCTATTTATTAGAATATTAATTCAATAAAATAATATATTTTGCTATAAATATGCATCAATTATATATATATATATATATATATATATATATATATATATATATATATATATATAATATATATATATATATATATATCAAAAGTGTTTATGTCCAAAATCGATTGGACTTAGGGCATAACACTTAGATATCCTATAAAATAGTCGTGAATCAATTATTTTTAGGACAATGATATACTAGATACATTCAATCAAACAAATAAAATAACCATACTACAAACTCAAAATGCAAATCAGTTTCCTCTCACTAAGCATGTCTTTATAGTGTTTCGCTGGAATTTTTGCTTTAGGTTGCTAAAGTATAATCTAAAGCGATTTCAAGGTCATTGAAGTAGTTGGTCTCTAATAATCTTTCTATCACCAACCTCATGGAGTTTGTCTTCTTTCTTGAATTTAATAAATTCAACCTTCACCTTAGAGATTTCATCTTCTTCAACTTCAACTACAAGTTTACATTTATCAATCCTATCAACATTTTCCATGTGCTCACGTTTAGATACTTCCTCTATATTGGTAACACACCTATCTTTCTGTTGGACTACTTGCTTAACTCCCTAAAATCTCTTGAAAAGCTTTTCTTAAATTTTTTAAGGTCTTAGCTTGGTATCTTGCCTACTAAGGAGGCAAGTGTGTCTAAACATTTCCAGAAGTTTACTAAGGAGGCAAATGTGTCTAAACATTTCCAAAAGTATGAAATGTGTCTAAACATCTTCTATCACTCCTATGGCTTTTAATCATATCAATGTTGTGTTTTTTCTATCGTAACTGTACGATATTGTAACAAGTAATATAGTGGACCTTTGAGTCTGGATTATCGTTCCCATGAAGACTATATTTTAGAACTTAATCAGATTTTTCTAACACCTATTTGATGAAAGCAAACAACGAATTATATATTATTTTGAGTTTTTTTATCTAAACGGTTGAAATTAATTAAAATGCACACAAAGATTGATTGAAAATTCAAATAATGGATGGATACTAGGGTCGAACAATTTCACCTATTGATCACCTTTAAATCTTAATTCAAGATTCAAAAGTCTAATGTTGTATTTGATCGAATTCTTCTATGGTATTCAATTTACCCGTCTCGAGTTCTCGTTGAACTTATTTAACTAATTCAATTTCATATCTCTATGCGAATCTACCTTAGTTAAACAAAATGTTAGTTCTAAAAATTTATATGATGCTCGCAATATATAATATAGATATCTCTACACATTATACTAATAGACAAGATTTTACTATATGATCTCAATCTAAAACACACCTATTGATTAGTAATAGATTCACAAAATCATTAATTTAATGATCAAGTAATTCAACATATTAAGCTCATAGTAAAATCAACACATGTATGAAAAAATAACAAGAACCTTAAATAAAAGAAAATAAAGGGTTCAAATAAATTACATTATTCGTCCTAATATAAAATTTAGCTATTCATAATGATGGAAAAAGAAAAACAAGAAGATATTATTGAATATATCACATGGTTTTGAATAACGGCGTAGAAAAAGAAATAATTTTGCAACAAGATCTTTTTCTTTTTCCAATGCTTCAAAACTTGAATTTCTTAATTTCTCTCCCTTTAATTAAGTTATTCAATCTCTAGTTGTATTTATTTTTTTCTCGATGTCTGGAACTCATAAAAGTGCGTAATGTTTTCAATTTATACTCTTCCCCACATTTGTGTCAAATTATGGGTTTTAAAACGGGTCAAAATCGTGTAATCCTAAAACAGGAGGCGCAACACCCAAGCGCTTGGAAGCAGCGCCTAGGCACTGCGATACAATTCTGTGTAGCATCTCGACACTATGAGTGCAGCTCCTAAGCGCTATATCTCTGTTAACAATCATGTGTTTGCTAGGTGCATGGAACTCCAGAGCTAGGAGCTTACTTCTTGTAAAAAAATTCATTTCTGGCACTCAGAACATGCAACCTAGGTGCCATTTTGTTGATTATTTTCCTTGACTTTTGGCTGTTTGTTCACTTTAGCAGCCTTATTACTCCAGCTCCTCATACTTTTAAAACAACACTAACAAACACATAAAAATGGTTCTATACTGATAATATTTAGCCAACAATTAAATTAAAATTGTGTAAAACTCGTGAGTAAAAACACACTCGTCAAATACCCCAAAACTTAACAGTTTGCTAGTCCTCGAGCCATCGGACATCCGCATTCTGAACCGGATGACCAAGGTAGTGATTGTGCGTCGAAACTCAAAACAGTTAAAAAGTGTGGCGTTGGACGAACTGGATGTTTGCTTTATTAGACTTAAATTCAATTGTTAGAAATAAAAGTAACTTGTTTGTTATGATCAAAGCTTTAAGGATAAAGTCAACCATATGTCAACATACTAGTTGGGTTAGTATAATTAAAATTATTTATTTTTCTCCTTCTTCAATAGGATGCGGTCATTCAGAATTTTTAATTTTCTTCTTATTTTTGCGTGTGTTAATCAATAATCCGCAAATATTGTGGTTCGTTAAAAACTTTAAAAAAATAGAAAAAGACAATAGAATTCCAGTAATTAAATATAAAAAATTGATAGTTGCAACATAAATGCCTCAACAAGAGGAAAAAATGAATGAAAACGCATTCAAATGAAACAGGAATAGACAAATTTTACAAAGAAATATGATCAAATTAATTTTACATTCAAGCGCTTCTTAGCCTTTTCACCGAGCCATATTCTTCTTCATTTTCTTGAGCTTGCCGCTTTAATGTATTTCGCTTTTTGTTCAGGAAATTCATCAACCATATCGCAGAGGCTTTTGGAAATCTTGTGAAACGGCCATTCATGAGATCTACATAAAAAAGGCCAAATCTAACACTGTATCCTGCACCCCACTCAAAATTGTCGAACATTGACCATATGTAGTAAGCCTTCACATCTACGCCTTCACTGTAAATGAAAGAAAAGTCATGAACAATGAAGTTTTGTAATAAAATCGTAAAATAACTTCATGATTTAAAATTTTCTTAGAGATACGATACATAATTATATGAATGGTGACTTACTCCATCGCTTTCTTAATGTAAAAGAGATGGTCTTGGTGATATTTAATCCTCGTCTCATCTAATCGAGCTTCTGAAAATGTTAAGGCCGTATTGTTTACTTCATCCACCCCTATACAAATTAAGTCATCCAATGAATCACATTAAACAGGGTTATTACCAAACGTTGCTTATATCTTACTAAAGAAGAATGACTAATTAAAATGCTTTAAATTTACCATTCTCAGTAATGTAAATGATAGGATTATCATATGTTTCCTTTATATGAATCAACAGCTTGTGAATCCCATACGGAACAATGTACAACCAATCCGAACCGCCCTGGCATAAGAAATGATAATATTCAATAAGATTTGGAATAAAAGCACAGTAATTCAATCTAATTGCAATTATGACATGATAGCCCACTGCCAATAGAATGGGATAATTCAATCTATCTTCTTTGTTCTTTCTAAGAAAAGACAAAGTTAAAATGCATACCTTTGGACCAATAGGTATCCCATCACGCTCACCTATAAATGATTGAGAGAGTGAGCATCATGTGTTAATGAAGTTTAATTTATAAATATACATGAACAAGGTCCATATACTTACTTGATAATGCGATATCTTGATCATTTGAATAACTTAGCGATGTACCAGGTTCACTAGGTGAATTGCTAGCATAAGTACTAGTGTAATAATTTATGCCTAGAAAATCATAAGACCCTTTCACCAACTTAGCTTCTTCTTGTGTAAATTGGGGAAGAAGGTCTCCAACTAGTTTTCTCATAACTGGTGGGTAGTCACCAGTTACTACTGGTGCGACAAACCTGAAAATTGAGGGAGGAAAAGAGATATTGAGACTCGAGACAACTTTTAGATAATATATAAGCACCAAAAACAAAATAGAAGAGAAGATGCAGTTGTATTCAAACAAAAATATAAATTTGACAATACAATTTATTCTGTAGAAATTTTAGAAAGGCCAATGAATATTGAAAGTAGAAAGCATAAACGTGTAAAAGTTGTACACTGGAAAAGCACGAGAAGATGAAGGAGGAGGAGGAGAAGAAGGACGTAGAAGGAGAAGAAGAAGAACATGAGGAGGAGGAGGAGGAGAAGATGAAGAAACATCATCTAGTGAATAATTAATTCTAAGGCTTCCTGTGAAAAGATAAAATGAGCAAAACCACTTACCAGCCCAACATAAAATCGAGGCCCCTTGAAGCAGCCTCTTTATCGGCTATGGTGTCAGTGAGTGGCTCATACCACTGAGCCACATTTGTTACTCCTATCTTGCCCCCTTGAAGTGCCTACACGTGTGTTTGTATAAACTATACAATATCGAATCTCCAAATTGTATATAAAATTTGTTTATAATGTAGGGCAAATTTTACCTGATATCTTTGCTTGTAAATATCGACTGCTGCTGCATGAGAAAGGATCAAATGGTGTCCCACAATATATGGTTCTGTTCCTGGATTTCCATTGGAGCAACTAGTTGGAGCATCAAGTTTACATCTATGACGAGGGATAGCCTTTACGGGCTCTGTTGAAGTTGGTCCACGACCAGGTGGAAAAGTACCCAATACATATCCTTGTACAGCAAAGGACCACGGTTCATTAAGTGTAATCCAATATTTTACCCGATCACCAAATTCCCAAAAGCAAAGCTCGGCAAACTCACAATAATCCTTCCTATTAATTATTAAAAAAAAATCATTAATATGTACAAATATATATATGTGATTAACAATGTTTTTCTAGTAATATACTTTAGGAGCATATTTAATTTTTGTACAAAAGCTTGACTTGATAATACAAACATCTAAGGGGCTTTTAGTTTTGAGAGAAATTAAATAACTTTAACTTTCTTTGTATTTGCATTGTTTTCTCATAAATATGTTTTTGCAAAATCCAAAGGTGCCTTAATTATTATGCAAGATTTTGTTACTTACACAATTCGAGGGCTTAAGAAGCCACCGTACTCATCTTCTAAACTTTGGGGAACATCCCAGTGGAAGATAGTAACGCACGGTTCAATGCCTATGCAAAAGTAGATTTAAGAAACGAAGTGGTAAGATTTTTATCTTTATAAAAGAAGCAAACAATAATTGTTAAAAAGGAAAAATGTGTGGAATTAACCTTCAACAATGAGTAAGTCTATAAGATCATTATAATACTTAATTCCTTCTTTGCTTATGCCACCTGATAATCTTCCCCCTAAAGTACAAATAAAGAAAAAGAAAAGAAAATTAGATGAAACTTCGCCAAATTTTCTTTTCACAAATTTTGCATGAATTAAGTCATATTGTTCACGTTCTCTGATATATGTATATATATACCTGGCAATACTCTTGTCCATGCAATTGAAAATCTATAAGAGTCAACGCCCAGTTTTTTTAACAAAGCCACGTCTTCCTGTAACATTATGAATAACGAATAAATGTTATTACTTTACCTAGGAATTGTTTTCTACGTTAATTTGAAATGATGCTATAACAATGAAATTACTGAATTACCTTCCATTGATTATATTGATCAATAGCAACACAACCATTAGTTCCACCCTCAATTTTACCTGCAACTCGAAAAACACGCTCAGAAATTGACATGTAACACAAAAATAAATTTATGAGTGTATAAAAAGTATAAATATAGATTTGTGTCTGTGTATGATGATTGGAGAAAGAAGAGACCAGGTGTTCTCAGTGTGAAGACATCCCAGTTGCTTTGGCCTTTACCACCTGTGGCCCAAGCACCTTCAACCTAAATTACATTGCAAACAAAATAAATCAACCAAATCACAACTAAGTTGCATGCATATTTATTTTTCCTGTTTTGAAAAAGTTTATTTGCATGGACGCGATGATTCATTCATACACATACACACCTGATAAGCAGATGTTGCAGAACCAAAGATAAAATCCTTGGGAAAATCAGAACGCAGGATCTTGGTCTGGGTGTATATGTCCATCTTGCCACCGCCGGGATAATCTGAAAGTGCTTGTGCATCCCCGCCACCATTCGTCGAGAGGCTGTTTTGGCTATCCATTACTACAAAATATAAAGGGCCTTAATTTGAAGTAGTGCAACTTGAGTGTTTTGAGAGCGATATAGTGTATATGCATTGGCCAACCAAATGATTCAGGTATTTATAGGGATTACGAGTAAAATAATTACACAACGTCTGACTGCGCCTAACACGCGTTTAGAAAGTCCAAACTTTTGGTCTATTACTATTCTTCGCCCAATTATTGACTTTCCATTTTCCTTCTATAATACAATGTTTCTATTTTCAGATTTTATGACTTGTAATTTTACGATGTGCACTTATAAATATATGTAAAAATATACATACATATACATTTATGTATCTATATATATATATATATATATATATATATATATATATTAATTGGATGGAGACATCCCAATTGAGACCCATATAACATCATTCGTATTTCAGACAAGTCACTTTTAATGTGATGTCAAATTAAGCCTGCTATAGGCTGAATTGTTCAGATTGACCGAATCCGGTCTTTCCTAAATGGTCAGATTGATTTATATTCTAATGTTCAAAGGTCAAAATTCAAAAGCTTATTGTTCAATATAAAGCTATTGTGCAGTATCACATATAAACAAGAGAAATGATAAACGAGGAAAAATAATTTGTAGATTTTGTGAAGGAATCTAGTCCCATGATTTAAAATAGAGTAACTAAACCTTTCAAAATATATGTACAAAAACAAATTCCTTTTAAATCATAATTAAAATCCTGATGTGGCCCACAGAAACTTATTTAATTTGACTTTGTATTACTCGTTTATGTTAAAAAATAAAATAAAATAATAATAATAATAATAAATTATAAAGTTTGATGTGTGGGGTATTAGATAGCTTCTGGCATGGGGGGCACTTACCCCCCTAAGCCACCCCTAGGTCCGCCCATGGTTGTAATGATACCTAGCTAAGTAACATACATGCATAAAATAAATCACCAAACTCACATAATTACAGTGCACTATAACTATGGAGGTAATTAATTCATATAAATCATTTTATAATTCAAAAACATGTTTTTGCGTCAAATATATAAAACTAAATATCAAAACATCAAATTACAAGGTTCATCATTCACCTAGCAATGATTAACCTAGCCTAGTATTGTAGAAAGAAGAAAATATGAAAATGAATCAAGAAACAAAATCACCCAATTAATTATGGATTTGGATCATCACGCCCTGGGGATGAATTTTGTGTTTTTGTTGCCTCATTTTATGCTCTCCGATCTTGAAATTTCGTCCTCTAGGCCTCCTTTCGAGTTTTTGGATGACTTTATAGTTTATATAAATGTCCAAAGATTGATTTCTATAAGAATTGGAATGAAATAAGGAAATCAAAAATTTGTGCCCAGAAAACACACTCTTTGACCGCATAGTTATGTTGAATGCGGTCACATAGAACAATAATTTTTCCCTGAAATTCTCTGAAGCCTTCTATTAGGTTTAATGTTATAATTGACATGTTTGTGAACAAAAAAAATCTTAAGTGAACATTTGTAAAAACTCAGGGACTTGGCTGCAATTTTGTAAAGGTGAGTTATGTTATGATTAAAGGTTGAAATAAAGGAAAACGCGACATCGAAATTTATCTAGGTGCTCAACTGACTCACGCTCGAGTGTAAGAAACAAAATAGTCGTTGCCCACCTTTCGCCTCGCTGTCGCTCGAGCTACGGCACCCTCACTCGAGTGAAAGGCTCTCTCACTTGAGCGACGTATTTATGCGGTCAAACCTAATTCGTTATTTTGAAGAGTTTTATACAGCCCATAATACTTAAGCGTCCCCAACTATAAACACAGATGTCTAGGACGAATTTCACAATGTTGTTTCATTTTGCTTTCATTGCATAACAAATCCACATCATATTTTGAGAAATCCAAGAGCATAATCCTTTGGTAAAAATAAACATATTATTCTTGTGATCCGACCACCGATTATGGAAAACATCAAAGGTTCTAATCCAAAACACTTGACTTTCTTAACATTTTGAGGAATGGACTCAAGCACAGGAAGAACATGAATATGTGACTCTTGGTTATCCACTTGGAAGAGATGTACGTAGAAGATCGTGAGATTGAGACAACATATCTTGATAGAAGATTGTAAGTCTATAAGTACAGCAGATCTTGGAAGCTACAAGAGATAGATTAGAAAGTCTAGTGGAGTTGGTTGTACAGTATCTACGGTAGCAAATCATAAGGCTGTAACGAGCAGCATATCATGGAGTTGCAGGGTTTACAACAGGTAGTGGAACTAGTTTGAAATTGAACTGTAATCCTCATTATTTATAGTGGAGGTAACTGACTTGATCCCGTAGTTTTTACCAGTTGGATTTCTCCGTCATCAAACTTTGTGTAATTTATTACTTTTTAAATATTACAATGCGGTAATTCAACTTAGGATAATTGGATTGATTGATTAACTATCTATAGATAATTAATAGTCACTTGTTGCTTTAATTAACATAATTCCACACGTAATGTCGAACTAGATTATAATCTAGATCAATCTAATGACATCTAGTGAACTCACACCTTCTATGCAGTCGCATGGATTTTAAACTATGCGACCGCATTGTTATAAAAATTTTTGTTAGACAATTTTCAGTATTTTGATCGTGTCTTTCTTTCCTGATATACGATTGAGGCAATTCAAAATGCATAGAAAACTAACTCAAGGGGCTACAAATCTTCTAGAATATAAGTTTTCAAATTCAAATGGTTTCTATGCCAAAAATGGGTTACAAAAAGAGACTGAAAATTCGAAACATAACTTTTTCGGCTAGAAGTTGATATGCGATAATACTTCGAATATATTTCATCCATTTGGCTCCTTTCCTCATCCAATTGATGCCTAGAACTCTCAAATCTTCATCGTGAGATCGACACAAATTTTTCAGTATTTGCACTTGAGTCATCAAACTTTGATTTTGCTTCATTTTAGTCATTTTTCGCTCGTTTTTCCCTATTTTCACTACGTTCATCGTTTTAGCCTACGAAACACAAATTACATAGAATTAAGCCATATTAACATTTACTTCCCACAATAATCCATGTTTTATGACATATAAATGTGTAAAAAAGTACTTTCAATGCATTAAACTCATAGAAAAATCAACACATGTATGATAAAATAACTAGAATTTTGAATAAAAGAATAAAAGGTTCAAATAAATTACATTGCTCTCCCTAATGTAAAATTTAGCTACTCATAATGATGGAAGAAGAAAATCAAGAAGTTGTTATTGAATACATTACCGGGTTTTGAATAACGATCTAGAAAAAGAAATTAATCTTGTACCAAAACTTCTTCCTCTTCCAATCAATGTTTCAAAACTTGAATTTCTTAATATTTTTCTCCCTTCAATTATACTCTTCAATCTCTAGTTGTACTCATTTTTTTTCTCAATGTCTGGAACTCATAAAAGTGCCTGATTTCTTCTATTTATACTCTTCCCCTCATTTGTGTCGAATATAGGGTTTTTATGGGCTTTAAAATGGGTCAAAATGCTGTAACCTTAAAACAGGCAGCGATATGCCTAGATGCCATGATGCAATTTTGTGTAGCATTTAGGCGCTGCATATCTGTTCACAATTCTGTTTTTGTAGTTCCTCACAATGCCTGGACGCTTGGATTCTAGTGCCTAGGCACTGATTTGCTTTAAAAAAATTCATTTCTGGCGCTTGGGAGCTCAGAACGATGCCTATGCGCCATTTTGCTTATTCTTTTCCTTGACTTTTGGCCATTTGTTCACTTTAGCACTCTTTTTACTCCACCTCCCCGTACTTTTAAAACAACACTAACAAACACATAGAAAAGTTCTATACTCATAATATTTAGCCAACAATTCAGTTAAAATAGTATAAAACTTGTGAGTAAAAACATATTCGTCAAATACCCTCAAAGTTAACATTTTGCTAGTCCTAGAGCAACTACAAAGAAAAAGAAAATCAACAAAATAAGAACACACAACACACAAACATTGGCTCAGTATTGAGAACATTATATCACCTTTATTACCAACTTCAAAATCATATTTCAAGTGCCCAACTTCCACTTATCCAATGCAAAACAGGTATGTGTCTGTGTGAGCGCGGGTAGAATCAATTGCAACGACGTACATATACAAGTTGACTCAATCTCCCACCCCAATGGTCAATTATTTCCTTTTTTCAGTCATGGGATTCACACACCCCCAAACTTGTTCTCTTTCACTTTCTCACCATAGTGTAATTCTAAAGTTTGGTTTCACTTAGCAATTCCTTACTCTACTCTAATTTGGTTTTGTTCAACCGGCAACGCCAACAATTTATTCATATGATGATTTTCCCAATTTATGAGTGCTTCAACAAACTAGTTTATACTAAGTGATTCAAACCCACTAGTTATCTAAGCTCCCAACAATGATTCTTACTTGTACACTTGCATCAAGTTTTTTTTTTCCTTTTTTTGGATAAAATGCACTCGGATGAAACAAAAAGGGTAGGGATTTCATTTGGCAGAATAAAATCACTATGTGACAAAATTGATTCTGATTTCAATAATTAATTGACATATTACAAACATGACATTTGTTTAATTTCGAGTAATTAATTAATAAATAATTAATCACTATGTGACATCCATGTTCAAGAAGTATTGGATTGGCTGAGCTGAATCGACCTGTCTATAATTAGACCCAGCTTCCGAACCGTTTATGAATTTAAGCCACTGTTTGATAACCATTAAATTAGAAAAATCATGTTTTGAACATGGATGGAAAAAAAACTCGTTCAATCTGATACCCGTGTGGCCCCACCCCGAATGGGATGGAGATTACCCGCCTAACCGGATAAACAAGGCGGGTTCGAGATCAAGTAATTTGCATACAAAAGCCAACATGGAAACAAGATCAAACAAACGAGGCCATTGAGAATGATGTTGTAAACCCCGTAAAAGTTGCTTCCACGAAAATCAAGACACAAGTCAAAGTACCAATCAAACAATGCACATCAAATCATTCAAACTAAGTACTTAGACGTTTTACGACTACATGTAAAGGTAAAACATTTTAATACTTGACAATGCATCGTGGCAAGCTCAAAGTTTTGATTTTACAATCCAAAACTCACGACAAAATGTTTTACTAGAAAAATATGTTTTTCAAACGTAAAAATTCGTAATATATACTTTTAAATATGACAAACACTTTGAAAAACATTTTAAAACGTTCCTCCAACACTTACATTTAACAAATTTAAAAACGGGGGAGTTTTGGGCCAAAGAGGTGGTACTGGACGTCCTGTATGACCAATTTTGGCCACAACGGTCATTTTTCAACGATCCAATTTTCTGACAAAAATAACAGCTAATTGACCATCCGGTATTTTACCAGACATCTGTAAAGTACGTCCATTAGGACATAGTTTTTGACCGTTTGAAAGCTATAAATATCTCACTATTTCTCCGCTTGAACTAACCATTCTTGAGCATTAAAGTGAGGTTTTTTTATTGATCTCAACTACCTTATTCTCCATCTTTAAGAAGATCAAAAACATTAAATTCTTGAAAAACATTTGAGTGATTAATTTTGTGAAAATATTTAGTTCTTCAAAAAGTTTTTCATATCAACACTTTGAACTAAACTCTATTGAAGTGTGGCCTCTTCTCATCTTGTTATCAATCTTGATTCTATCATTTGATAAGAAGAGAAGATTTCATTTGTAAATTCATTGGGAATTGTGGGTCGAGTTGATGTCCCGAAAAGCTCAAAATTGTAAAAGGATCGGTGCTCATTGGTTGTAAGTCACCGGAAGTGTTGTAAAGGGTTGGATTGCACCACAAGTCAATCAATATAGTGAAAAATATCTTGCTCGTAATGGAGAGCTTGGTAATGGGGGACATAGATCATTGCGTTGGATCAGACATCCATATTATATCGTTTGTACTCTCTAACTCTTTTACTTAACATTTGTTTTTTGTACAAACTTATTTCGATTATCTACATGCCTATTTTTGTTTAGTTTGTTTCATTATCATTTGTGTTATTATTAGATTAAAATCTTGTGTAGTTAATGAAAAATTTTAAAAACTAATCCACCCCCCTCTTGGTTAGCCAATCTTTGAGATTATATTTTCATCTCATAAAATGAGTTTGGAAGTGTATTATTCTTTGACAACATGTCTCAAACAAGATTTATAAGTTCATCAAAACCATTATCTTATAAACCATGTGAAGCTTTATGCTTAAACATAGCTACCAAAGTTGACATTTTTGTAAACGCCTTACAACCAGGATATAAAGGAGTTTCAACATCATTAACTAAACTTTCGGTCTCTTTGTCTCTTCCATAAGGATGATTTTCAGAATCTACATCATGTTTTGCATAGAAATCCTTAAACACCCTACTCGACTCAGGTATTTCTATATCGACCAAATTTGATTCACTTGGTTGCTCTCCATGAAATATCCAAACCTTATATGTAGGATCCATACCTTTAATAACCAAAGGTTCACAAGTTGTATCATAATGATGATACATTAGATTCCTACAATTAACACAAAGGCATGCTATCACTTCTGAATTGCGATTCTCATGAGCTCGTTCAACAAAATTATGTGCTCCATCTCTATATTGTTATGAAAATCTACAAATTAAACTTTATGATCATTTTATGTTATTTTTTTATTGAATAACTAGGTTTATAAGATTAGATTCAAATTATAACTTCGTTAAGTGCAACCATTCTTTGTCCATTATAGGTAGTGGCAGATCCAGGAACTTAAGAGAGTTAGGGCAATCGTTGATCGTTGTCCTTCAATGCCTAAATAATGAGATTATTTATTAATATTGTAACTAATTGATTGATGTCAACATAAATCTTAATACTTGAATGTGTCAATAGGACTCTTAAGATTTGAATGAAATCTTCACAACTCTTACTTCAGTGCTAAATTCCATAAATCTTAATAAAGAACCCAATTCGGGATGATAACATATAAAAATAGCAATTGGAAGCAGATAACAAAAACCATATAAAATAAGGCAAACAATCAACAATTCATTTATATAACTATATAAAAAAGTGATGGCTCAACGTAAATCCTGAAAACCATTATATGAAAGCTCACCCAGTGTAATAATCCTTTGGCAAATAGATGTCCTTTAAAGGGCCAAATTGTTCAAAGGGTCCCCTTAGGTCTTCTGGCCTTCATAGAGCAAATCAAATAGTTAGTACTATACCATGTAGAAGTTGTAGTAAATGGACAAGCAGAACACCTTGATTTAACAAGAAAATAAAAATAAAACCGCACAAAGGTTACATTACAACCACTAAAAATAGTAAAATTTAGTCACCAATTTCGAACAAGTTATAGGTCACTCATAAATTCAAAATGTCTAGATGCAGAGCAAATAAATCACACATACTTTAAAAACAGCAGTCACTCTCCTAGAAAATGATTTAAACCCTGTTAAGCCATTAGACCTTGTAGTTTTTGCTAGAATGCTTCATTCAATCCAAATGACAGTAATGAGAATGCTATAATGTCATGTTCAACAAAATCAATTTATTCAAAGAATATATTGTTTTACACATGATGTGATTATTTAAAATGGTTTAAATTGTTTTCATGACAAAATCACTAATGTGTTTCCACACATTTTCTTAGTACAAGATTATTATCTACTTAAATCACATCTAAGATATATAAATATGAATTTAACCCCACAATGGCATTGGATACTTCTTGTACAGATATCAAATGTCACTGATCTATATCTGAAGAGACAAAAAGTGAAAAACCCTACTTGCTTTGTTGAGGATATAATGTAATTATATAAATTTGCCTAATCTCTAACATCTTGAATTGTATAGGCCACTCAATATCGAGTACACAAAAGTCATGATTTCAAGTTTCATGTATCGATACCTATTTATAAAAATTGTGAACATATCAAATTGAAAAATGAGGCCTACATGCGAAATGACGTGTTAAACAAAAAACTTAAATAAATAAACTCCTCTATATGTTCTAACTTCTCAAGTCATAGGATTGAAAATTGTAAAAAGTATATATAGGATTAGAAATGAGAATATAGCCTAACAAACCAATGAAAGGTAAAGAAGAAGACTAAAGTGTCATTTTTTACATTGACCTCAAGAGTGACGCAATTTTGGCAGAGCAATTTAGGCAAGGGAGAGGTAGAACTAAATTAACTTGGCCTTGGTGGTTGTTAAGGATTTAGTCACTTATTATCTCCCAATTGATCTAGCAACGAATAGAATGAAAGGGCAAAGAAGGATAAGTGGTCGTAGGAAAAAGGCTTATTTTATTGTAGTTGCATAAAAAAAATCATGGGACTGTATGCTAGCACTAGTAGGGATAGGTATATAGCAAAACCCATTCAAGAACTAGATCTCTCCAATTGTGAATACTGCACACCAAGCTATCATGACTGCCATAAATTGTAAGGTTGCTTACCAAAGTTTTGATGTCTAGATATTCCAAGGAGATTTTTTACTCAGTACATTGGCGTTTCCCTAAGATAGTATCAAATTCCTTCAGCAAACCTGAGAACAAAGACTGATGATGAAGTGCTTACGGTGATTAGGGAAAGCAGATCGAGGGAAAAGTTAAAAAATAGAAATCATATCAACTTTTTAAACTTCCCCAAAGTGTAATCCCCATAGTCAAGAGTCTAAATCCAACACATAATATGCATTGTTAAGATTTGAGAGTGATAATTATATTTATCAAGAATTAAATAGGCGGCTAGCACTAGAACCAACAATAAAGCATCAAAATCAAGCTCAGTCGCGGACTAGATAATCAATAAATAGAAGAATACTGTATTCTGATATTTTTTAGTGAAACATTCTAAAACATCAACTGAAAGGAAGGTAAAATGGGTAGCAACCACCAACTTGTTTCTTTTCATGATTGATATAACCTCCTACTGAATCTCAAAATACTAGTTGTCGAAAACCAAAATACCCACCAATAGATTGCCTCGTAACACATAGTAAAAATGTAAAATACGTAATCAAATACACATAGCAAAATATAAAAATCCGTAATGAAATACACACATAAACAAACCTTAATTCTAATACAGATAAGAGTCGGAGTCGTGTGCTTTAGCTTCTAATTGGAAATGACGAATTGGGGAAAGTGTTCACTTTGACGGAGTCGGAGTCATGCGCTTCAGCTTCTAATTGGGAATGACGAATTGGGAAAAAGCTTCACTTTGTCAGTGTTAGAGTCGGAGACGAAGTCAGGCGTATTGGCGCCCAAATTGGAAATGACGAATTGGGAAAAGGGTTCACGTTGCTGCCGATTTTGCCATTGGGTTTGGAATTGGACCTTTCCTATTGGGCCTAATTTTCTCACACAATAATCAGCCCAAGATTCAGCCCAACCCAGCTTGCCTAATCCTCCTTACTATTTGCAACGTTTAATAAATATTGCTAATGTCACCTTTTGCAATGTTTATTAAACGTTGTAAAAAGTTGATATATTGCAACGTTAATCGATCGTTGCAAAAGATAGACCCTTTTTGCAACGTTTAATAAACGTTGCAAAAGATCAACTTTTTGCAACATTTTTGGAACGTTGCGAAAAGTCTCCTTTTGCAACGTTTATTAAACGTTGCAAAAGGATAAACTTTTCACGACGCCCAAAAACGTTAAGAAATGTCTATTTGTAATAACAATATCCATATCTCGTCATTACATACGACCATGGACGATTTAAAATTCAGTCATATGTAATTTATATTTCACAATCATAACTCCTTCCAATTAACAAATCGCTAAGACTTGAATCTACAGATTCTATACTATAATATTAATTCAATTAATTAATAGATCTTGCTATATATATATATATATATATATATATATATATATATATATATATTAAAAAAGTTTATGTCCAAAGTTGATTGGACCTAGAGCTTAACATTTAGAAACTCCCACTTGCACTAGATCCAATCACTTATGTATCTTATACTATAAGGTCTACATGACATCATGTTTATGTTGCGACAACTCTTTGTTGACGGATCTGCAATTTAATAACTTGACACGTCATTTCATTGTAATAGCTTTCTAATGAGATAACACTGCCTAAACACATGTTTGGATTATTGATTAAACCTTAGTTCCTTCTCTTGCATGATGTTAGGAACTACTCCAAGTTTATTAATGAGCTTTCTAATCTAGATCACAACTTTTGTTGCTTTCTAAAATAATGATGTATAAGGTATTTCCAACACACCTCTTAAGAGTAAACCAATATCCTAATTTTAGTCTAGCTAGAAGTTAGCATTAGCATATCCATGAACTCTCAGTTCATTTTCTAAGATTTTATATATGTAGATTGAGATGAGTTAAAACAATCTTCTAGATTTATCTCTATAAATCAAATTAATCCTCTCATATCTATCACGAAAAATTATTTGACAACCATAATATCAACAATTGAAATATAAAGACGTCGTTTAATGTCTTATACATAAAATATTAGAAATACGACAATGCTCCCACTATCTTTTTGTAAACACATGGTTTATGTTCATTCTTGATAAAATCAAACATTTTGATTGTCTCATCAAAGTGAAGATTCCAACTCTTAGAGGCTTGCTTTAATCCATATATGGATTCATCAAGCTTGCATACCTTGTTGGCTTCTTTGGATTCAAAACTTTCGAGTTGTGTCATGTACGCTTCCTCTTGTAAGTTCATGTGTCATAACTTATAGTTATGGTATGCAGCTATTGTAAGCAAAATCCAAATGGACTTTAGCATTGCTACAAGCTAAAAGGTTTCATCAAAGTCAATTCCTTATCTTTGTTTATAACCTTTTGATACTGTCCTTGCTTTGTATGTAGGGATGTTTCTATCTATATTGACCTTTTTCTTGTAAACTCATCTATAATCTATGAGTTTTAATCCATTAGGCAGGTCGACCATGGTGCAAACATTATTTACATACATTAAGTTCATCTCGTATTTCCATGGCTTCTTTCCATCTCTTTATGTCAACATTTGTCTTTATTTCTACGTAATTAGTAGGTTCATCATCCTCGATGAGTAATGTTTGATTAGTAATCATGGATTCGAACCTTTCAAAAGGTCGTATAATCCTACAAGATTTAAACAGGCCTGACGTATCCTTAGGAGTCTCCACTTCCTGATCAAGAGTATGTCCCTAGCAGGAATGAGATCAGACTCATGTTCATCTACTTGGTCAACTATATCTGTGGATTCTTGAACTCTTTCAAGATTTATTCTATTTTCACTGTCCTCTCCTAGGATAAACACTTTCTCTAAGAGTATGACATGTCTTGAAATGACCAACGGGATTATAGAATTGATATCCAATTGTCTCTTGGACATCCCAAAAACATATATTTATCGAATTTAGTCTCAAACTTATCTGATTTAGTGTGCTTCACATAAGCATTACATCCTAAACTTTCATATGAGATAAGTTGAGTCTTCTACCTTTACATAACTTGTATGGAGTTTTGTCAATCGGTAGATATGACACGATTTAATGTATAGTACGTGGCAATCATTGCATAATTTCAAAATAATTTTGGAAGGTTTGCATAGCTTGTTATTAATTACACTATATCTAATAGTGTATGATTTCTCATTTCAGATATACCATTATGTTGTAGTGTATGTACAGGAATCTACTGCAAGAAAATCTCATTCTCTTTTAAATAATCTAAAATTCTCCCTTTAAATATCATTCACCTCGATCAAATTTTAGTGTGAGAATATATTTACGTATTTATTTCTCAATTTCTAGCTTGAATCCCTTGAACATTTCAAGAGTTTTATAATTGAATTTCATTAAATATGCATGATCATTTCTGAAATAGTCGTCAATAAATGTGATGAGATAAGAAAGATTTTATCTAGCATTAATTGATATGGGTCCACATACATCACTATGTATTAGACCCACTAATTATGTAGATCTTTCTCCTTTTCAAGTAAAATGAGATTTGATCATTGCGCCTAACAAGCATAATTCACATTTGTCAAATAATTCAAAATCATTTGACCCAAATATATATCTCCATGTAAGTCTGGAATTGCATTCTCATTTATATGACCAAATATGCAATACAGATATATGTGTTATTCAAAT
>CM032626.1:24518149-24567359 GCA_019097785.1 Fraxinus excelsior | reverse complement strand
AAGAATTATTCAAAAACATAAGTGTCTAATCATAGTTCATTACATCACCAAATTCAGAATATAATGTTAAAACCATACCAAGAGAAAAGTTAAAATAGCTAAAAAAAATATAATCTCAAACAACTTCAGACAATATAATGTTAAAATCTCATCTTGGTACTTTAATCAGCAAAAACATCCTTAACAAGCCTAAAGCTCGTTTAAAGACAGCTCATCCACAACATTCTATATGCTCTCCAACGAATAAATTATCTATCAACTCCACATAATATAAAGTTAAATCACATGAGCAAAAACATTGCAATCAGCAGCAAACAAGAAACAAACTAACCTCCAAGAGATATACTCCTCAATTCAGAACTCACCATCATAAACCCAAAATTAATAAGAAAAAAGGGATTGAAGCCATCAAATCATAGCTTGTAATCTTTGTTGAGGAAGTCATCTTGTCGGTAATCGTCGAAGTGAAATTCTGTTGGCTTTTTCCCAATACGCTAAAATCACACCAAATTTTTTTAAAAGTTAAATAACACTAACCATCAGGAGTAAATATGAAAGATACAAAAACTAACCACCACGAATATAATTCTAGTTCAGTAATATAAACTACAGAAACAATAAGAAAAAAAAAAATTAAAGGCATCAAATCATAGCTTGTGGTCCGAATTCGGGAGTCCATCGGAGAGAATTGTCGTGTGGGCAGTATTAAAACCATCATCTGCAATATTCTGGGCTTCAGAGAAATCGGATTGAGCTTGAAGGAAAGCTTCTTGTTCTCGCTGTTGCTGCTGCAATTGGGCTTTCTCAAGAAAGGGCTTGAAACCCAGTTGCAGAGTCAAGTAGCCGAATGCCAGAGCTCCCATCACCACCACCCCTGATCTCATCGCATTCATTTTTGCCGTCCCTCTCATCTTTTCTTCCTCTTTCGATTACGGCAAGTTTGGCTAAGAAGAGAATACTTTTAAAGCTTATACGTGAAAAAGTATGTTTTTATATTTAGGCCCGGTTTATTAAACTTACAATTCCATGTAAGTTAGAATTAAAATTCCAATTCTTACCAATTCACCTGTTTGATGAGCAAACAATTCATGGTAATTAGTTTTCTTGGGGCCTCCCTCACGTGCCACTGTTGACACACTAAAATGCAGCCCAAAATCGAAAGGAAGTCCAATTGATAAATCCAAGGTAAAGACCCAACAGAAGCCAATTAAAAGGCCCAAGAAGAAACGCCCAAGTTGAAGGCTTGTGGAAAAACCTGAATATTGGAAGCCCAAGAACAAAGGAATACCATCGCCACAAGGTTGTAGGACGCCCAGAGGCCGAACAATGATGGTACGGCACAATCGCCCAGGACGACAGCCTCATTGTCGCCCAGAACCCCAAGTCGCCCAAAATCAAACAAGTCTAAAGGATACAGTTTGGGAGCGGTTGGCAAGTAAATCCGGCACGATCCCACGATCCAGGAAGCAACAAAGGTAGTGGCAGCGGTTACTAAGCAACTACTCCCCGAATAAGTGATTCCTCACTAAAAGAGTGGGCGGTTACGAAGGATACGAAGCAAGTCTGAGCAGTTTCGATAACCAAGGGATGCTCAAGAAGTATAAAAGAAGTAACGTCATAGAAGAAAGGAGACCGAATCAAAAACTCTCTACAAGAGATCATGTAATTTTTATTCCTTAGTTTAAATTTAATCCTTTTTCAGTACTCGTGTGCTTGCGCCCCTTGGAGGCGTTTTGTCTACTTTCCAATTGTAATCCTTCACTGGCATACACACCCCTTTTTGGGACTTTGTCTCAAGAGGTTTGTTCCTTACACAATCGTCTGACCCCTCTCTCTCTCTCGTAATTGTTGGCGGGTTGCAAAAAACGCGCGAAAACAATTTGGCACGCCCGGTGGGACAGTTGGTGTTTGGTAAGTGAAGATACAAAAAGAGAAAAGATATCATGCCTCATAAAAATTCCGATAAAGAACTAGCAAGTCAAGGAGTGGTCCAGTCTGTGGTTGAGCGATACGAGGAGCAACAACATTCTCCACAGACAGATGGACAAAATCCAATCAGTCACAGCCGCTACGAGCCAATGACAGAATTGAGCCCTCGCACAATGCGTGCATTGCTGGGAGAACTCACGCAGGATGTCGTTGAACAGGTAAATCTACGTAGCATTCATAATATGGAGAAATTTACCCAAAACGAGAATAGGCATTTTGATAATATGGCTAAACAACTAAATACGTTGAATGAAATCATGAATAAGTTGGTAGGCCAAATATGTCAACCTGTCATGCCTATAGATAATCACTTCCAATCTAGGACTATCGTAGGGCATACCTCGCCATACAATTCTCTTGGTGTAAATTTTGGCCCAAGTTTGGAGCCACCTGTTGGCCCTTCTACTTCAAACCCGGGGGGAAATGGAACCATAAACGTGAATAGTGGTAACACTACGTCCAACCTGGGGGATAGTACCACCATCAGAGACAATGTCCCAAATATTGGACAGAACGGGTTGCGTACGAATGACGGTTTGAACACTCAGTTTACCGGTTATAACAACCTGAATAATGCACTTTTATGGCCAATCAAGGGCAGACCACTAGACCTCCCACGAATCAGCCAGTAAATCAACCAATGGGGAACCCATATGACCCTAACACCGTGCTAAGAAACCAAATTATGGAAATAGTACAAGATCAAATAGCAGTTGGGGTACGTCCGGTGATTAGGCCAATTTACACCAAGCCATACCCTGATTGGATAGATCAGGCATATCCATGGCCTAGAGGGTACAAAGTACCGGAATTCTCGCTATTCACTGGCCTAGGAGAAGTATCTACACTAGAACATGTAGGGAGATTCACGTTGCAAAGTGGTGAGGTGAATGATTACCATAAGTTGAGGTTGTTCCCAAGTTCCTTAACAGGAGTAGCTTTTTCTTGGTTCATTAATTTGCCAGCAAATTCCGTCCAAACTTGGCAACAAATGGAGCAACTATTCCATGCTCAATTTTATAAAACTGAGTCCGAAGTTACACTGGCCGATTTGGCGAATTTACGTCAATTGCCTAACGAATAGGCAGAAAAATTCCTACAAAGGTTCAAAACGGCCAGAAGTAAATGCTTTGTGCCTTTGCCAGAAAAGGAATTTGTTAAAATCGCACAAAGTTGTTTAAGCTTTGATTTAAAGAAGAAATTCCAGGATAGGGAATTCCCAGATTTATTCCAACTTAGTGCAAACGTTGTTAGGTATGAGCGATTGGTAAGAGAGGAAGAACAAATGAAAAATTCCAGTAAAGGGACTTATTATAAAGACCCGAATTTCAATGTTCATACTATCGATGATGGTTATTATGACCAGACCGAAATATGCTTGGCTGAGCTAGTAAAAGGAGAATCATATACTTGTCCTATGTTAGTTAAGCCAAAAATAGTAGGCAAAGATGAACCTACTAAAGGTGAAAACAGAAAAACGCGAGCGTTCTCGTTCGACATAACCAAAGCTGATCTTATATTCGATAAATTATATAAGGATAAGCAGATAAGGTTGAGCGACAAACACAAATTGCCCGACTCTGAACAAATTAAGGGTAAAAAGTACTGTAAATGGCATAATGCATGGTCACATGCGACTAATTATTGTATGGTTTTTCGCCATGTGTTGCAGGATGCCATCGAATCAGGACGAATTACGTTCGAATAAAAGAAGAAGATGGCGGTGGACGAAGATCCATTTCCACGGCCACTAGCAATGAATATGATAACGACTGGCTTGAAAAATAAACTGCCAAGGTTTAAACTGGTGATTGATGACGAAGAAGAAGAACCCAAGCCGCTTCCCAGCGTGTTTGAACGCATCAAAGGGAAAGAGCCCAAACATGGCGAAGATATTCTGTGCGACAGGTGTAAGCACGAGTTGAAGGCGAATACAGGGTCATCAATGACACGGCCATCCCATCATCGGCCTGATTTCGTATCAGTCGCTCAGCCCGTCAGGGAGCGAAGAATGCCGTTGTATGGAGGAATGCATAGAGAAAGGGGGTTTGGGTCGGTCGGTCAAAGAAAAACGTTTAGGCCGCAGCCTCACCAGCCCAATGTATGGCATTCGTTCCAGAACAACGCAGGAAGGGTAATGCCGTTCAATGAAATGACCAGAACCCAACAAAGGCGTTACCAACGTAATTACGGGCAGATGATGAGGCAACAGCAAGGGGAATCACGCCCTAGAGCGCCCAAAACGCTCAGAATAGCCAACGAAAACGTTTTTGAAGATAGCGAAGAAACAGGCACTGGTGAATCAATGGGAGATTTGCCGGAAAGCTCATCTGGTAGATCGAAGTTTGAGCGAGACAGGAAAGATGAAGATGATCCCGAACAACCTCTAACTATCCAGTTTGGCACATTACCTCATGTCCTGGCTAACAACTACTTGTTGGCCGATGAATTCAAAAGCAAAGGAAAAGAGGATAATGAGGAAGATGCCTGCGTGCTAGTCTGCGATGAAGGCCAAACTTCCAGAGAAATGTATGATGATGGCGAGAACGATGGTATGACAGATGTTGAAGAAGAGATTGATTTAGAAGCAGAGAGACGGAAAAAGGGAGTGTCGCGCAACACCTTGTTGAAACAATTGCACCAGGAAGGGGTCCGCGAAGTGGATCTATTGGGAGAACCATCTGGTCGATCGTTTGATTTCTATGTGCTGTATGGGACGCCAAAAGGGAAAAAGAGGGTACGTCGCTCTGAAAAGTATGGATCGCCCCCTAGAATAATGCCTCCTCCTACAAATTGGGTAACTGAAGAAGAAATATTGGGAAAAGAGAAGGAAGGGACCCAAGGAAAGAAAGCTCAGTCCGATGTGCTGCACGTTGATCTATCACCAAGAGATAGCCCGCCAGAAAATAGGCAGGAAGTGGAAATAGACGCTGCTGAAAAAGTAATCTTCAACAAACCAGCGATGAGGTTAACCAAACACTTAAGGCCAATGTACGTCAAAGCCTTGGTTAATGGTGTACCAATAGTAAAAGTACTCATCGATAACGGGGCGGCCATAAACACCATTCCAGCTAGGATGATGAGGAAATTTGCTAAGACAGAAAGCGATATGATCCCAACGGAAGTCATTCTTACAAGTTTCAATGGTGGGGCAACATCAGCAAAATGAGTTATGCCACTGGACATAACTGTAGGGACAACCACCAGGACTACTGTTTTCTTCGTGATAGATGGTCCTACCAGCTACAACGTGCTACTAGGAAGAGATTGGATCCATGGCAGTCGATGTATTCCCTCATCACTCCATCAATGTTTAGTCTTCTGGAACGACAAAGGGGAAGCAGAGATGGTACAGGCAGACCATAGGCCCTTTGTCGCGGAAGCGAATTCAGTGGAGAGATTCATGTATGAAGGGACTTATGGGCCCGTCAGAGTTGTTCAAGATGGGGAAGAAACTTAAATTACTGCCCAAAGCGAAGAGCCTTTCTCAATGGATTCACTCACTAAAATGTTTAATCAAATGAGGCCAAACATAGTGGCCTTGGAAGAGCCAGTAATTGGCAAAAAAGAGGCCAAACAACCTTAAATGAATATTCGACAACAAAAACAAAAGGCCGAAATTCAGGCCTTCAGAGCCAAGCTGATGGCTTTCAATAAAGAGTGTGGGTGTATGAAGAAAGAAGAAGCGGCGTTAAAGATGCTGAAGGACAAATTGATAGTGTCCGAAATGGAGCAGAGCTTGGATTGGGAAGTTCATAAAGTGGATTTCCTGGAAGAGCAAAATTCTCTGAGCGACGTGGATGATGAAGCGACGAAGATCCCTAAGTCAGGATATGCGCAAGCTCAAGACCCCTTGGTCAGGGTTAACATTGGTGAAGAAGGAGAGGATCGCCCAACGTTCGTTAGCCAAATGCTGCCTCACGAGGTTAGTAATAGATTAGTCGCTTTATTGAAAGAATATAAAGACTGTTTTGCTTGGGAATATGAACACATGCCTGGTTTAGATAAAAACTTGGTAGAACATAGGTTGCCGACTAAACCAAATTTTAAGCCTCATAAGCAACCTCCTAGACGTTTCGCCCCCAATGTATTGCCAGAGATCAAAAAAGAAATAGAGCGATTGCTAAAAGCGGGTTTTATTAGAACAACCAGATATGTGGAGTGGTTATCCAATATAGTGCCAGTATTAAAAAAGAATGGCAAGTTGAGGGTATGCATAGATTTCAGGAATCTGAACTTGGCTACGCCCAAAGACGAATATCCAATGCCTACAGTAGACTCTCTAGTAGACTCAACTGCAGGACATATGATGTACTCTTTTATGGATGGATATTCGGGATATAATCAAATCTACATAGCCGACGAAGATATACACAAAACTGCCTTTAGATGCCCTGGGTCTTTAGGATGCTTTGAGTGGGTAGTAATACCGTTTGGACTAAAAAATGCGGGGGCAACTTATCAAAGAGCAATGAATCTCATTTTTCATGATATGATAGGCAAATTTGTGGAAGTTTATGTAGATGATGTAGTGGTCAAATCTGTTAAAGAAGAAGACCATTTTGAACAACTGCGATGTTCATTCGAACGAATGAGGCAGCATAAATTAAGATTGAACCCTTTGAAATGCGCGTTTGGCGTGAATGCAGGAAATTTCCTTGGATTCCTGGTACATAAAAGAGGGATTGAACTTGATAAGAATAAAGCGAAGGCTATTTTAGAAGCTAAGGCTCCTAATAATAAAAAAGAACTGCAAAGGTTTTTAGGCCAAATCAATTTTTTAAGACGCTTTATATCCAATTGTGCAGGGCGAACGAAAGCGTTTTCGCCTCTCCTAAAGCTGAAAAATCAAGACGAATTCGTCTGGAAAGAAGAACATCAAACGGCTTTCGAAAGCCTGAAGACATACTTAACAAGCCCACCAGTGTTGGTGTCACCAATCCAAGGGTGGCCGATGAAACTGTACGTATCGGCTGAACAAGAATCGATAGGGGATGGTCGCACAAGAAGACCAAGTTGGCGAAGAAAGGGCGATTTATTATTTAAGTAGACGGTTAACCAAATGTGAATGTAATTATTCTGCTATCGAGAAGTTGTGTCTCGCATTATACTTCACATGTACAAAATTAAGGGCTTATTTACGGCCTGTAACAGTCTATCTAATTTCCAAAGTTAATCTGTTCAAATACATGTTTTCTCGCCCTATTTTACACCAACGAGTGGGTCTTTGGACTTTAGCACTGTCGGAATTCGAAATAAAGTATGTGCCCCAAAAGGCAGTTAAAAATCAGGCCTTGGTTAATTTTCTGGCCAATCATCCATGCCTGGACGTGCCCAACGAACTAGAACTTGAGGTTGATTCATTTGAATTAAAACCATGGGTTTTATATTTCGATGGATCGAAAACTTCTAAAGGAGCAGGGGTAGGAGTGGCTTTGATAAATCCTTTAGGGGTTTGCTATAAGTTCGCATTCACCTTGGACAGAATCTGTACTAATAATCAAGCCGAGTACGAAGCCTTAATTGTAGGCTTGGAATTGATGGTAGAGATGAAAGTAAAGAACGTAATCGTCAGGGGTGATTCTCAATTGGTGATTCATCAATTGACCGGTGATTTCAAATGCCAAAGTGATTCTATTATAAGTTTATACGAAATCGCCCAGGAGTTGTTGGAAGAATTTGACCAAGTAGAGCTTCAATGTGTCAATAGAATATACAATGACATGGCCAACGAGTTGGCCCAGTTGGCTTCTGGCTATTCAAAGGCGATAAGTTGGGAATCTATCTACGAATACGGAACTATGTTGCCCGTTGTTCAGCGGAGGGCAAGAAAAACGGAAATTCAATGCATAGAAAGTGGGGTCGCACTGGATTGGATAGATGAGATTAAGGAGTCCTTCAAAGAGCTTGATGGGCGAATTGATAGACGAACGAAATTGCGTTTATTGAACTATGCATTAATAGACGAAGAATTATTCAAAAAACGTTCTGATGGTGTGTTATTAAAATGCGTGAACTTGCAAGAGGCTAAGACAATTATGGCCGAAGTGCATGAAGGGATATGTGGAGCCCATCAGGCTGGCCAAAAGATGAGATGGCTAATCATTAGAAGTGGATATTTTTGGCCAAAGATGGGTGAATCATGTGTTCAATATGCAAAAAATTGTTTAGCGTGCCAAAAACACGGTCCAATACAGAGGGCACCAGCAAGCAACATGGCACCCATTATCAAACCTTGGCCGTTCAAAGGTTGGGCGATAGATTTGATAGGGAAGATTTACCCTCCATCATCCAAACAACACACCTTTATTATAGTCGCCACGGACTTTTTCACTAAGTGGGTTGAGGCAGTCCCTCTAAAGGAAATCACCCAGAAAAATATCATAGAGTTTGTCCGAGACCACATCATTCACAGATTTGGGATCCCACAAACTTTAATGGTAGATAATGGGACTTCCCTAAATGGAGATCAAGTGAAGGAATTCTTGAGCGAGTTTGGAATTAAATTGGTAAATTCCACACCGTATTACGCTCAGTCAAACGGTCAAGCAGAGTCATCCAACAAGATTCTGAAATCTATCATAAGGAAGATGATAGATGAAAATGCCAGAAATTGGCACGAATGCTTGAACAAGGCCTTATGGGCTTACAGAACGTCGCCCCGCTCGAGCACCAACATCACGCCTTTCCAACTCACTTATGGGCAGGAGGCTGTATTGCCCGTAGAAATCAACGTGCAATCCATAAGGGTGCGTCGGCAGCATGAATTGAACGAGAATGAGTACAAGGAATCGTTGGTTCAAAATTTGTTAGAATTAGACGAATTGAAGTTAGACGTGCTAGACAGGTTGCAAGTTCAGAAACAAAGAATGGCTAGATTTTACAATAAGAAAGTTATAGCCAAGTTCTTTAATGCGGACGAATTGGTTTGGAGGGCAATACTTCCTTTAGATAGTAAGGACCCAAAGTATGGCAAATGGTCGCCAAATTGGGAAGGGCCTTATAGAGTGAAGAGTGTGTTGCCTAATGGAGCTTACCACTTGGAGGATTTAGATGGTACTAGGCACATAAGATTTATTAATGGTAAGTACTTGAAGAGATATGTTCCATCCCTTTGGGAAAGTGAACAGATAAACACATGAGTGATGAAATCGCAATCGTAATATAACCATGCCAAGCGACGGCAGTTAACAAACTGGACGATCACGTTTTGATAGCAAAATAAACAGAATAGATGCGTAAGTGGTATAATTGCAATTGTGATGTATTCATGTCGAACGATGGCGGTAAGTAAAATTGGACGATCACGTTCTAAGTAAAGTCAGAGAGAACAAGGCATATTCAAAACAAAGTCCTTTATTATCCAGTGCTCCTTACAAACCGTTCTTTACAAAAATTAAAAGACACAGGCAAAATACAAGGCGAGACATGCTACAAATTATCTTCTGACTGAAAGGGACAGAAAGAGTGAAACCAGTACGGCCAGCCTTTCAGTCTATGGCCGTAAGAGGGTGAACTGCCCCTGCACCCTTCCCAAACGCATTTGCTGCAATGGTAGACGAGGAGAAGCAGCCCTTCAGCCTATGGCCGTAAGAAGGTGAACTACTCTTACAACCTTCCTAGATGCATTGCTGCAAAGGCAGGCGGAGAGAAGCAGCCCTTCAATCCATGGCCAAATAAGAGAGTGAAATGTTCCCTACAGCCTTCCTAAAAGCATTGCTGCAATAGTAGGCGAAGAGAAGCACTCTCAACAAGCAAACCGAGGGCAAAAATCTTGCCTCGGTTTGACATTTCCTATACCTCCCATACCAAAAGTGATGCCAAAACAAAGGAGATGAGTCAAGAAACCCATCCCTGTAGAAGGAAAAATTGTTGGGAAACGACCGGAGTGCCATGCAGTGGCAGGAAACTCTGATGGTGAGAAATTGAATTTGAGAAGGCATGAGGATGAAAATGATGAGTATAAACAGGCATATTTATAGGGGTTGGAAGATCAAAAGCCGGAATCTGGAAGGTCACATTTATGACCAGTGAGCGAAACCAATATGGCCCAAACATTTAGGGAAGAAAACTCAAATGCCAAGAGAATATGCATGAATGTTGGCACAAAAAACTGAGTACGATGAAAATCGGCGATCAAGGATAAACACCACTTCAAATATTCATTAATGATGATGAATGACATCAGATTACATAAAATAAAGGCAGTCAGCGCGAAAAGTTACAAAAATTAGAACAATAAATGTTCAATTACAATTCGCCCCAAGCTGAGCGCATCTGTTGCCTAAGTCTATCCCACTCTTCGCCCTGCCTAGAGGAAAGGATACCAAACTCCGTCACTAAGTCATCATCAACCTCCAACTTCTGATACTGCTCCAATAGAGATTTGGTTTTTGCAATTCCTTGGGATGCAGTACGCCTTTTAGCAGCTATTCTCGTCATGCAATCGTTCATTTTCGCTTGCAGCTCTTTCATTTCAGCAGTCAGGCTGAACATCAAAGAGTCTTCCACTACAAGTTCTGAAGAAACCTCAGTCAAATCAGCCTGGTTCCTGTCAATTTCCTGGAGCAAGGACTCTTTCTCAGAAGAAGCGCGAAGATATTGGGCACTTCTGGTCTTCAATTCTGCGTTCTTGGCCAGCAAGGAAACGATGTCGGCGTGAAGAACCCTCAGCTTCACTTTAAAATCAGTAGAAATGCTGAGCGATGGGAGCGAGAGTACTTGCAGTACCTCTATTTGGAACATTTGTGGAGATCTGCCCAGCCTGATTTTACTTATTTTTTGACCCTTTCTTCTTTCCAGAAACCTAAGTAAAAGGCTCCTCCACCTGCTCAGTTGTGGTTTCTACTCGATTATTTTCCTTAGAGACCACCTTAGTGTCAGAAACATTTATTTCATGTTCAGCCTGAGTATTATGCCCAGCACATGTGTTCACCTCTTGATTCGATTTAGTCTCCAAAACTGACTTCAATTTATTGCCTTATTTTGTGAACTTACAAGATGTAGTAAAATGTCCAAACATTCTGCAGGTAACACAGAACCTTGGCTCATGCTCATATTCTACTTCCTGCACTCCAAGTTTTCTCTTGGGGAGATTCATAGCCACCGAACGAACCAAATCCTTGGATGCATCAATTTCCACTAGAACACGTGCATAAGATAGGCAATCCTGAGAAGCAGTGAGTTTATCTGTTGAGATTGGTATCCCAATCTTGGAAGCAGTTTTTTTCAAAATATTGTCATTCCACATATCCAAATGGAGTCTTAGGAGTTTGATCCACACGGGTATGGTAAATATCTCGCTCTCATCAAATTCAAAACACTGAGGCATTTCCTTAAGCATTACGGGTCTACCAAAAACATAATATGGACCTCCTTGCAATACACAGGTTCTGGATGTCTCATCCTTGAATTTGAAAATCAACCACCCACTTCTATGAACATAATATTCATATTTCACATTCCAATTATTGCACATTAATAGAATAGCCTGTTTTCCAGGAAAACGACATGCAATGTATCCAACTGCACAATATCCAACCTTTTCTACAATGTTATCCAAATTAGTTTCCTCCACAGTAATAATCTTAGGTAGATCCTTGATATATTTAAGTTTGATACCTTTCTCATGGCTTCTGTTATCTTTGAATAAATTGACTCAAAGCCCAACTTTATTCTCATCATTTTTGCTTCCCTTAGCATATCCTTAGTAGCCACTTCAGATTCAGCAATTAAGAGTTCTGTATCGATGTCCTCTTCTCCAAGAACACTAGGAGGATTTTCAACTTCAATCTATTTCTTTAAACAAGATTTAGTAACAGGAGGAGTGTTCAAAATTGCATACTCGACTAAAGTTGGGTATTCTTTTTATTTTACCCTTGTCAAACATGTCATTTTTCACTTGCCCATTTTTTTTTTACATTCACCACAATAGTCTTCCAAAACTTAAAAAACAAAACTATTCTTAAAATAATATACAATTACAAATATATGGTATTGTTTAAAAGACAATAATATCATTTTTAAGTTATAAAGAATTCCAAACAAACATACTTAAAAAACAAATTTACGATAAAAAAATGCTTGGATTCCAAAATACGCGACCCGGACGACCCGGGCGTGTGGGCCCGCACGTGTGGACCCGCACTCCCGGGTTGTCCGGGTTACGAGTTTTTCTATTTCATTGAAAATTTTCACTCGACGTGTATTTTTCTCCTTAATAATAATTTTTTTTTTAACAAAATATGTTTTCTAATTAGCAAATATGGGATCGGTTTTTTACTTTGATGAATTTGAAGAGAATGAAAAATGGTCGATGGGTCTAGAAATAGATAAGTGAAATACATGGCACAATTCCAATTTTAATAACATCGAGTACATCGTTTGCAGAAATGTACCATGAGATACAGAACATGCTCAACGTCGATCCCTCTCAGTACGACATGGAATTGAGATTTCTATGGAACAACGAACATTCATCAATTCCAATTCCACTTGCAAAGGTTACTTCTGAAAATTGCGTAAAGACTTTAATTGCATTGAACCAATTTCCCATCACTACTCCTCTCTGCGTAAATTTAGTGAAAACAAAATGTCCCCGATAGTGAACACGAAAATCTCAATGGAAGGGATCATAATGTGAATAATTTTTGGAACACAGTGGAGATAGCTCGTGAGGATGATGTGGTTATTCCCGGTACAGTTGTTCATCACCATGATTTCACCGATACGCACAGGATTCCATCGATAGTTCAATCCAACGAGAATGAAAATGAATTTACGAATAAGGACTTATCTGCTTTATCCCATCGAAGATATAGGTCGAGTTCACAAGTTGGGATCAATACAAGTACCTCTAATTGTTCCCGTACAGTTCCTGATGATGAGGATTTATATGTCGAGCAACTGTTCGAAACAAAAAAACATTTGCACGAAGCTGTGTACCGAATTGCTTTGAAACACAATTTTGAGTTTAAAGTTAAGAAATCGGACAAGTCGACGTACACAATTATCTACATTGACGACAGTTGTCATTGACGTTTGCGAGCGACAAAAATGGACACGTATAAGTGCTTTGTAATTCGTAAGTATGCACGGGAACATACTTGCGAAGTGGGTATTCGTCGAAATGATTATTGGAGGACTTAATGGGTTCGGCTGAGGAAAGTTACGCTAAATTAGCCAGATATTGCCACAACATGGATCAAGAGTTACCAATTCTCGTAATGATTGAGCAAATTCGTAACAAGTTGCAGCAGTGGTTTCATGACCAACGTGAGAAATCCCAAAATTGCACAAGTGTGCTGACTCCAGCTTAGGAAGATAAGATCTTCAAAACCCTAGAAGTTGCAAGGAAGGTATTGGTGGAACAACTGGATGAGTTTCGCTTCTCCGTAAAACGTAGAAGTAATATTGGGTACATCGTGAACTTGAATGATAACACATGCACGTGTAGAAAGTTTCAGTTTGAGAGTTTTCCGTGTACGCATGCGGTGGTAGTGGCTATGCATAAAGAATTTCATCCGCACACCTTATGCAGTCATTATTACATGGTTGATTATTAGAGAGCGGCATATGCTAAAATGATATTTCATTTTCCAAATGAAGTCGAGTGGGAAGTTCTCGACTATATTTTTCCACTTAATAATTTGTTGCCACCCGTAGTGGGACCATGTGCTCCGAAACATAGACGTACGTCTAGAATACCATCCACTGGAAAATTTCATTGACCTCGTAAGTACAGCAGGTGCGGTGCAACAGGGCATACTCGTCACTTTTGTACAAGTCATATTTCTCTACATAACAATTCAACGGATGTGTAATATTATGTAATAGTTTAATATTTATAACTAAGTAATATGTTTTTATTTATTGTAGTTAAATATTCAAAATAATTAATTGCTTAAGGATCACAACATTTATATTTTTTACAATAAAAAAATACATAATGTACTAAGGATCACATTTGTATTTATATAAATCACAAGCTAGCTTCAACCTGCACATGTCTATCAAATATTGATTTATTGGATCAACCTTGCGACCAATGCTCTAAAATTTTATATACTTTATTGCGAATACACCACAGTCGCCCCTGTAAGTAAATAATAATATATTAATTCGATAACATATAACTAAAAACTAAAATTTCAAAATAAAAACTTGTAAATTCTTACGATACTCCTTGTCTCGCCGTCGTCGTGTCCCGTAGAATGGCAAATTGTCATTTGCTTGAATATTCGCTTGTCTAGCCATCATGAGAATAATCACACTCATCAGCTCCAGTATCTGCTGCAGTTGGTTTTGGGTCAAACAGCTATGGTCAGAGTCGTATACATATATAGTCGAATCCGTGAATACAATCTCAACTGCGAAGCAGTGTGAGTTCCCGATCATTGGAATGTACATGTGTACAATCCGTCCACGGTTCCCATTTGTCGGCTCCAGCATGTAGTCGGGCACCACGTATCCATTTTCGTTGAGTAGAAGTGAGCCGTGCTCAATATCAATGGCACGTGCAAACCCGGAGATAAGGATGACGCGGGTAGGAATGTCAAAAGATTTCAGGTATCTCCGAGCTCGATCGTGCAACAATTCCATAATCACGTCGATGTGCTAACACCAATAAAAAAGAGATGGTCGTTAAATTAAGTAAAACAACAAATAATTAAACGATGCAACAACTAAGGACGAGAATCCACTTACATCATCGACGAGCCAAACATCACTCAATAGTACATCGTCGAACCATTTCTTTGTGTTCGAAATGGTCCTCGCCCCTACCCTATGGATGTCCCTTAAAAAATGAAAAAGTGAAGTATAACAAAAATTATATATGATCTCGTATGTACTTTAGGAAATTTATAAAATACTTACTTATGCGTTAGGGATATGAACCATTCATAGAATGCCTTCTGTCGAACTGGGTCAACCTCACGGGAGAGATTGGGGTACGTTCCGTCCAAGAACGTCCGCCTCGACCGTGAAGGGAAAAACAATGTAATGTGACGGCAATCTCGGTGTCTTACCAACCGCCAGCAGTGTCACATCACAGCACACTTCGTACCCTTCCTCACCTCCGAAGTCCCATTCGACATGAAAACTATGTCATCCTCCACCACAATTCCCCCCTAACCTCCTCCGATACCCCACCCTCCACCTCCGCCGGTACATTGTCCATCATCTCCGTCGGTACCTCTTCCACCTCCGTCAGTACCCCCCCACCTCCTCCGGTACCCTTTCGGACTATGTCGGTCTCCCATCCACCTCCCTCGGGGTCCTCCCCTCCGCCTTTGGTACCCCTTGAAAAAATGAGTCTATATCTCCACCATTCGGCCACGACAGATCATCAACCTCATCTGACTCGCTCCACCGTCACCCCTTCCATCTCGAGGACTTCTAGTCCCTCATAGGGCTGCTACGTCGTCCCGTAACGTAATGACCTGAGTCCGAAAGTCTCCTATCTCGCTCTGAAGATCTACCACGTCGCGACATAGAGCTCCAACATCATTATATACATAGTCGATGTCCCCTGAGCTCCCGTCGCATCTCGCACATCTCATCCGACCGTCTGGCATACTGATCGTCGGTCTGCTGTCCCAACTGTCATAGGAGATGGGCGAGATGCGACTAGAGCTCAGGGGACATATCGACGATGTATATAATGATGTTGGAGCTCTACGTTGCAACGTGGTAGATCTTCATAGCGAGATAGGGGACCTTCGGACTCATGTCATTACGTTATGGGACGACGTAGCAGCCCTACGAGGGACTGGAAGTCATCGGGATGGAGGGGGTGACGGTGGAGCGAGTCAGATGAGGTATGATGATCTATCGTGGCCGGATGGTGAAGATATATACTCATTTTTTCAGGGGGGTACCGGAGGTGGAAGGGGGACCCCGAGGGAGGTGGATATGGGATCGACCGAGCCGGAAGAAACGGGGAGTACCGATAGAGGTGGAAGAGATACCGGCGAAGATGACGGACAGTGTACCTACGGAGGTGGAGATGGGGTAACGGAGGAGGTTGATGGGGTATTGACGGGGGAATTGTGGAGGATGATGACATAGTTTTCGTGTCAGATGGGACTACGGAGGTAAGGAAGGGTACGAAGCGTGCTGTTGACGTGATACTGCTGGTGGTTGGTAAGAGACCAAGATTGCCGTTACAGTACATCATTTTCCCCTTCACGATCGAAGAGGCGAACGTTCTTGGACGGAATGTACCACAATCCCTTCCGCAAGGTTGACTCAGTTCGGCAGAAGACATTCTATGAATGGTTCAAATCCCCCACATGAGTAAGTATTTTATGAATTTCCTAAAGTACATACGAGATCATGTATGATTTTTGTACCACTTAACTTTTTCATTTTTTTAGGGACATCCATAGGATAGGGGCAAGGACCATCTCAAACACAAAGAAATGGTTCGACGATATACTATCGAGTGATGTTTGGCTCGTCGATGATGTAAGTGGATTCTCGTCCTTAGTTGTTGCATCGTTTAATTATTTTTTGTTTTATTTAATTTAATGACCATCTCTTTTTTATTGGTGTTAGCATATCGACGTGATTATGGAATTGTTGTGCGATCGAGCTCGAAAATACCTGAAATCTTTTGACATTCCTAGCCGCGTCATTCTTATCTCCGGGTTCGCACGTGCCATTGATATTGAGCACGTCGCACTTCTACTCAACGAAAATGGATACGTGGTGCCCGACTACATGTTGGAGTCGATAAATGGGAAGCCGTGAACGAATTGTACACATATATACATTCCAATGATCGCGAACTCACACTGCTTCGCAGTTGAGATTGTATTCGCGGATTCGACTATATATGTGTACGACTCTGACCATAGCTATTTGACCCAAGACCAACTGCAACAGATATTGGAGCCGATGAGTGTGATTATTCTCATGATGGCTAGACAAGCGAATATTCAAGTAAATGACATATTAGCCATTCTACGGGACATGAGACGGCGAGACAAGGAGTATCGTAAGAATTTACAAATTTTATTTTGAAAATTTAGTTTTTAGTTATATGTAATCGAATTAATATATTATTATTTACTTGCAAGGATGACTGTAGTGTATTCGCGATAAAGTATATAGAATTTTTGAGCATTGGTCGCAAGGTTAATCCAATAACTCAATATTTGATAGACATATGCAGGTTGAAGCTAACTTGTGATTTGTATGAATATAAATGTGATCCTTAGTACATTGTTTATTTTTTTATTGTAAATATTGTGATACTTAGTTTTTATTTAAATGTTGTGATCCTTAAGCAATTAATTATTTTGAATATTTAACGACAATAAATAAAAACATATTACTTAGTTATAAATATTAAACTATTACATAATATCACACATCCGTTGAATTGTTATGTAGAGGAATCTGACTTGTACAAAATTGATGAGTATGCCCTATTGCGCCGCGTCTGCCGTACTTACGAGGTCGTCCCAGAGCACATGGTCCCACTAGGGGTGTCAACAAATTATTAAGTGGAAAAATATAGTCGAGAACTTCCCACTCGACTTCATTTGGCAAATGAAATATCGTTTTAGCATACACTGCTTTCCAATAATCAATCATGTAATAATGACTGCATAAATGTGCAGAGGAAATCCTCTATGTATAGCCACTGCTACCGCATGCGTACACGAAAACTCTCCAATTGAAATTTTCTACATGTGCATGTGTTATCATTCAAGTTCACGATGTACCCGATATTACTTCTACATCTCACGGAGAAGCGAAACTCATCCAGTGGTTCCACTAATACCTTCCTCGCAACCTCTAGAGTTTTGAAGATCTTATCTTCCTAAGCCGGAGTCAGCACATTTGTGCAATTTTTGGGATTGCTCACGTCGGTCATGAAACCACTACCGCAACTTGTTACGAATTTGCTCAATCATTACGAGAATTGGTAAGTCTCGATCCAATATCTGGCTAATTTAGCGTAACTTTCCTCGACCGAACCCATTAAGTCCTCCAATGCGCATTCTTTGGCCTTCCAGGCTTTCTGATAGCTCATGACCACCTCGTAATCTCGACGGAAGTCGTTAATGATGTCCGAAGGTCTGTAGATCGTTCGTGGGTCTTGAAACTTGTCATTTATTTCTCGACCAATGAACCATGCCCGGGCTTGCCTGTGATCATTTCGACGAATACCCACTTCGTAAGTATGTTCCCGTGCATACTTACGAATTACAAAGCACTCATTCATGTCCATTTTTGTCGATCGCTCCGATTTCTTAACTTTAAACTCAAAATTGTGTCTCAAAGCAATCCGTTGCACAACTTCCTGCAAATGTTTTTTTTTTGTTTCGAACAGTTGCTCAACATATAAATCTTCATCATCAGGAACTGTACGGGAACAATTAGAGGTACTTGTATTGATCCCAGCTTGTGAACTCGACTCATGTCTTCGATGGGATAAAACAATCAAGTCCTCATTCGTAAATGCATTTTCATTCTCGTTGGATTGAACTATCGAGAGAATCCTGTGTGTATCGGTGAAATCATGGTGATGAACAACTGTACCGGGAATAACCACATCATCCTCACGAGCTATCTCCACTGTGTTCCAAAAATCATTCACATTACGATCCCCTCCTACGAGATCTTCGTGTTCACTAACGTGGACATTTTTTTTCACTAAATTTACGCAGAGAGGAGTAGTGATGGGAAATTTGTTTAATGCAATTAAAGTCTTTACGCAATTTTCAAAAGTAACCTTTGCAGGTGGAATTGGAATTAATGAATGTTCGTTGTTCCATAGAAATCTCAATTCCATGTCATACTGAGAAGGATCGACATTGAGCATGTTCTGTATCTCACAGTACATTTCTGTATAAGATGTACTCGATGTTATTAAAATTGGAATTGTGCCATGTATTTCACTTGTCCATTTCCAGACCCATCGACCATTTCTATTCTTTTCAAATTCATCAAAATAAAGAACTAGGACTGCAACCGATCCCATATTTGCTCATTAGAAAACATATTTTGTTAAAAAAATTATTAAGGAGAAAAATACATGCCGAGTGAAAATTTTCAATTAAGTAGAAAAACCCGTGACACGGATAACCTGGGCATGCGGGTCCACACGCCCGGGTCGTCCGAATCACGTATTTTGGAATCCAAGCATTTTATATCGTAAATTTGTCTAAAAAATCTCATGCAAGTGAAATTTTTTTCTCGTTTTTGTTATAAAAAAAATTTATAGAGATCCATTTAAGAACGTAAATTTTTCATATACGTATGTTGAAATAAGATTTAAAGATTAATATAATGTACTAATTTAACCGAAACCAAATTAAAATATGTAAATATACTTACCGATTTCGATGATGACTGTGAATAATATTTCTTTGTTGATCGTTTGATAAATTTATCTATTTTTAAGTTTGAAACAGATGAAAAATGAAACTGTTTTTATTTATGTTGGAGTAAACGGATAAAGAAAGTGATTTGATTTTAAAATTTTAAGTAAGAAGTGTTTGGAATTCTTTATAACGTAAAAGGGGTATTATTGTCTTTTAAACAATACTATATATTTGTAATTTTATATTATTTTAAGAGTAGTTTTGTCTTTTAAGCTTTGGAAGGCTATTGTGGTGAATGTAAAAAAAATGGGCAAAGTGAAAAATGACATGTTTGACAAGGGTAAACTAAAAAGAACCCCCAACTTTAGCAAAGCCTGCAATTTTGATTGTTTGAAGAAACAGATTGAAGTTGAAAATTCTCCTAGTGTCTTCCAGACTCTTGTAGAAGAGGACACCGATACAGAACTCTCAATTGCTGAATCTGAAGTGGCTACTAAGGATGCTAAGGAAAGCAAAAATGATGAGAATAATGTTGGGCTTTGGGTCAATTTATTCAAAGATAACAGAAGACATGAGGAAGGTATCAAACTTAAATACATCAAGGATCTACCTAAGATTATTACTGTGGAGGAAACTGATTTGGACAACAATGTAGAAAAGGTTGGATATTGTGCATTTGGATACATTGCATGCTGTTTTCCTGGGAAACAGGCTCTTCTATCAATGTGCAATAATTGGAATGTGAAATACGAATATTATGTTCATAGAAGTGGGTGGCTGATTTTCAAATTCAAGGATGAGGCATCCAGAACCAGTGTATTGCAAGGAGGTCCATATTATGTTTTCGGCAGACCCTTAATGATTAAGGAAATGCCTCAGTGTTTTGAATTTGATGAGAGCGAGATATCTACCATACCGGTATGGATCAAACTCCTAGGACTCCCTCTGGATATGTGGAATGACAATATTTTGAATAAGATTGCTTCCAAGATTGGGATACCAATATCAACGGATAAACTCACTGCTTCTCAGGATTGCCTATCTTATGCACGTGTTCTAGTGGAAATTGATGCATCCAAGGATTTGGTTCGTTCGGTGGCTATGAATCTCCCCAAGAGCAAACTTAGAGTGCAAAAAGTAGAATATGAGCATGAGCCAATGTTATGTACTACCTGCATAATTTTTGGATATTTTACCACATCTTGAAAGTTCACAAAACAAGGTAATAAATAGAAGTCAGTTTTGGAGACTAAATCGAATCAAGAGGTGAACATATGTGTTGGGCAGAATATTCGGACTGAACAGGAAATAAATGTTTCTGACACTAAGGTGGTCTCTGAGGAAAATGATCGGGTAGAAACCACAACTAAGCAGGTGAACGAGCCTTTTACTCAGGTTTCTGGAAAGAAGAAGGGCAAAAAATAAGCAAAATCAGGCTGGGCAGAGCTCCACAAATGTTCCAAACAAAGGCAGTCATGCATCTAAGGCAGCTTGCAATTCCAATGGCCAAGGGGAGAATTCTAAAAATGAGACTGGAATTGTGGGACAGAGGAATATCTCTATATCTGAAAAGTTTAAAAGTAGGGAAGAGAGAACTACACAACCATCACCTATATCTAAAGAGAGGAAGAAGGTGTCTGTCATTCCTACATCGTCATCATGATTTGTAGCACATGGAACATCAGGGGCTGTCCTCTTAAACAAAATGGTGTTCAACAGTTTTTGAAGCAACATAACATTGATGTACTGGGTATCTTGGAAACTAAATTGGAGTTGTCTAAACTCGACCATATCATGAGGAACAAGTTTGGAATTTTTTTGCAAATCAACTTCCCTTATTATAGGGCGTGGCATATTTTGGTCTTATGGAATACTTCGAAAGTGGAACTGGAAGTCTTGGAGATCACCTCTCAAATCATCCACTGTGCCATTACGTGTAAGATAACCTCACTAAAATTCATGGTTAGCTTTGTGTATGTTTTTCACTCAGTTGTCAGTCGAAGACCTTTCTGAGAAAATATTATGAATTTTGAGTTGAGGTACTCCTTGTCTTGGTTGATTTTGGGAGATTTCAATAATGTGCTTCATTTTGATGAAATGAGTAATGGTAGCGATGTTACCCCATATGAAATTAGAGATTTTGAGAATGTTTGTTGTAATGTTGGACTTACGGATGTGCGATCTATTGGTTGTTTTTATACTTGGAATAATGATTCCAAGTGGAGCATGATTGATAAGGCTATGGTTAATGATGTTTGGGTGCATAAGGGATACAATATTCTTGCTAATTTTGTGCCTTCGAGGATGCCTATCTGATCACTCACCGTGTGTTGTCTCTTTTTGGGGATGACAGTAACAAGAAAAGGTCATTTAGATTCTTTAACATGTGGGCTAATCATGAAAAGTTTCTAGAAGTTGTTTAAAATTGTTAGGATTTTGAGATCAGTGGTACTAAACAATTCATCTTATGCAAGAAGTTGAAAGTCTTGTAGGGTGAATTGAGAAGGTTTAATGAAAAGCACTTTGCACATATCTCTTCTAGGGCTAGTATGGCAAGCTCGTCTTTAAAGAAGACTCAATTGGAGCTACATGATGATCCACGTAATGAGGATCTTCAATTCAAGGTGGCCGATATGAGGAAAAAGGTCAGGGATTTGGGTGAAGCGGAGATGAGTTTTTATTGTGAAAATGCTAAATGTGAGTACCTTATTAAAAGTGATAAGTGTAGTAAGGTTTTTCACTCCATTGCTCAAAGAAATGTTAGAAGGAATTTTATCGCTAAAATTTTAAAGGATGACGGTTCTTTTACTTCATCGATAAAAGAAGTGGCTGACCAATTTGTAAAACTCTATAGTGATAATCTTGGAAAAAATGGCCAGTAATTGATTTTTGTGATGATATTTTGACGGGTGGTTCTATGTTTACGGATGACAATGCTTTAACTTTCTTTGATTAAAGATATCTCGGAGGATGAAATCAAGAATGTCTTATTCTCTACCATACCGGTGTAGATCAAACTCCCAGATGCCCGATGAGAGACGCAGCAGCGTCTCTCCTTTCTCTCTGGCCAAAGATCGCCATTTCCGAAGATCTCCGCCACCCAAACCTCACTCAAACATGTCATTTCAAGCATTTCACCTATAAATAATTGATTTACAACTATTTCTTCAAAGATAATCAACAAAAATTCAAAAAAATACAATCATGATTTGCAAAAAATTCATATAATAGTTTTCAAAATACTCACCTTCTACAAGAGAAAATTGCGATCTTGGAGTTCGGGTTGTCGGTTAGTCAAAGATGGTCCTTGTCCGTTAGTCAAATATGGTCCTCGTCGGTAAATAAGCTTTCTCTTTCTCTCCTCTCTCTCTCTCTTCCAAGTTTACGTGAGGGTAAAATTGGGAAAGTCTTTGACTTTTTAAGTTTTATTAGTTTTTTTTTTTCCTTTATAGTGGTCAAAGGCTATTTTGGAAAATGGGTCGGGTCACCCGAATATTTTCAATCATTTCCTCGCTAAAGTTGCCGAGTTCCAATCGTAGTAGCCAAACCGGTTGTCGACTCCAGGAATTGGTTGGGGCTCAACATACTTAATTAGCCCAAATCTCACTTTGGGCTTCCCATTTGAACGAGTCTTCTTCCTACCCATATCACCCTAGAACAGTAGCAAAAACGGCCCAGATGGCCCAAAAGAAAATTTGGACAGCAGCCCAGCAAGAGTGTTAGCCCAACCCGCCAAACTCCAACTCAAAGGAACAAGCTATAGCAGTCCAGTCAAGAAATCAGCCCAAGAGATGGCGCTAGCAAGGTCCAATTGGCCCAAAAGAAGTCCAAGAGTCCCGTGAAAAATCCTAGCTGAACAAAAAGGCCCAAGATTTCCAAGCAGCCCAAAATCTTTCGGCTTGAATAAAGAGGCCCAGTCCACAGGAAGTCCAGCACACCCAAAATACCCGAATGGGCCAGAAGCCGAAAAGAAGAAAGCAGGCCCCCACCAAACGGATTCAGTCCAAGCAAAAAGAAATCTGAAAATATCAGAGGAGACGGCCCAAAATAACTCGGCCCAAACTGAACTAATAGAAGCCCAATCAAAACCAAAGGTCCAGAATAAATCAAAGAGGCAGTATCCGCAAAATAGCAGCCCAATGAGTATTCTCCAATAAGTCAGCCCACAGAGAAAAACGGCCCAGTGTGATGAAGAAAGAGGATCCAAACAACCTGACCCGGTCCAAAGAATTCACGTGAAGTCTAGCTGGGGAAAGAATCTCACAGCAGAGAGTCAAACACGTAAAGTAGCACCGAAACCAAGCAAAATAATCCCAGGTCAGCTGAAAATCATGAAAAGTTGTCACGTGATCTCCAAAAGCCACAGAAATCAATTAAGTCTAATTAATCAAGATTAATTAGAATTAATTAAACCACCTTAAATTTGCAGACTTCAGCAAGAACAATCCAATCCTCAATAAACGAAATTTGAGCAACCAACAGAAAATCAAATGCCCAGCAGAAACTGACTGAATTTCCACGAACAATCAAGAAAAACCACGTAGCAGATAGGTGAATGAACGGAGAGCAAACGGGAACCCAGAAGCAATTCCACCAACCCCTCCGACTCCGCCCTGTCGCCCACAAAACAAAACACCAAGAACAAAATAAAACCACCCTCTACCTCCAAGAATCTCCAAAAAAACCCACGCAGCAGTACCAATCAGCCTCACTACCAGGAACGAGGAAGACCAGTAGAAGAAGAAGATGGTCAAAATAGAAAGCTGCCAGAGAATGAAAAATAGTACCTTAGTCCCACCTTGGAAGTATGGAGCTACCAAGAATAGAAGTAAGAAACCGTACAACTCCAAACAAAATTACGAACTGAGCTATGCAGAGAGATCCAGTAGAGCAAGAGCTGCTCAAACGGGCTGGGGAAGACCCAAGACCCAGTCTGCGAACAGAACCTCCAACCAAGCAAAAGCACTAACTTTCACCAAAGAAAACCAAATAAAATTTGATTTCGTAATGGTGAAGCAAAAACCCAGTGAATCCAGACCGTTTACTTTAATTTCTACTAAAGGATAAGTAAAAATCAAAGTAACCCAAGAGAAAGAACCGAAAAGCCAAGGCACTAATAGTGGGATTTCTCTCACTCTCTAACCAAGGACTAACTTAACTGAGGACTGAGAGCTCTTTTTTTACTTTAGTATTCTTGATTTGTATATATCCTGACATAATACAAAGTGACATCTTTAACATTCATGTTAAAAATGCTCTCAAAATTATATTTCCTCAGTGTGTGCTGCATGAATTGCATTCTCTTTGAAGAGTGAAATTTGAAATGTTTACATATACCTTTTCTTAAGATAGCATCATTGTTTTTCCACACGACAATAAAAAGCCTTATAAATAGCACAAAATTTGAATTCTAGGTCTATGCGGTCGAGGATGATGACGATGATGATGTTGTTTTGTTTGGTGAGACTGAGGAAGAGAAGAACGTGTTGCAGCCGTAAAGGCATCTGAAAAGAAGAAATAGAATAGCTTCTATGTTCCATTTATGATCGAGTGTTTCCATTACCGTTTTATTTTATTTTGAAACTCCTTTTTATTTAAGTGTTGTTGTATCACATTTTAATGTTCAAGTATATGGATTCAAAAATTTCTAATGAAATTATCAATTTTTATGCAATTCTAAAAAAATGTTCATAAAGAGTCATTTTCAGTTTTGTCAATCAATTTGCATAAACTGCTGTATAAAAAATAAAAAATAAATAATACCTACGACGACACTTGCCAAACGTTTCTGTAGCCCTCTACTCTACAACAACACCTCGATTTGCAACACATGTCTAAACGTTGTCGTAGACTGTTTTTGTTGTAGTGTGAATCAAGTTCTTAGGTCAATGGAAAGAATAGAACAAGTTATTGAAGGGGTGATAATTTAGAAAGTTGATTTCTAAACCAAAATAGAAGGAAAAACAATGACCAAAATATGTAGTATCAAATTTCACACACAAAAATAAAATAAAATAAAAAATATTAAACAACCTTTTCAAACTAAATGGTGGATCATTTCACAAAGAGATCTTACAAAAGATCATGCAAAATATACTCCCATCATGTAAATCAAGTCTAGAAAACATGCAATACAGTAAGCTATTTTACAATAGTACCCTCCCATCATGTTAGTCAAGAGGAAGGTTCAAAATACACAAAGCAAGAGAACAAAATATGTTGTTCGTGTTTAAAAAGAATGATGTGGATTGTTTGATACTCTAAGGCTAACACTTTTTAGCCCTAGAAATTCAATTTGCTTCTTCAGTTCAATTTAATAGTCTAGAGTTTATATTTTCACCCTATGATTTGCAGTTTTAGTCACGATTTACTCACACGCCATAGTTGCCCAACTTCGAGAGGGAAGAATGGTAAACAAAACCCCAGGTTCTTGAAAACAGAAACAAAATCCCCAAATTTTTAGTTGAAACCGTAAACCTTAGATCATTTTAATATAACTACTACTAGATGAACCTCAATCAGGGAATAAAATATCTACACAAATCTAGAATCTACATAATGATAGCACCAGGGGTTGTCAACATGGATTAGGGCTCATAGAGATTTAAGACCTGACAAAGAACACTTCAAAACTAGATGCAAATCTCATTTTTTAGCTTCTACTGTAATCGAACTGCAAAGAAAGCAAGATGTTCCACTAAACTATTCAAATCACACACAGAAGAATGAAAGAACTTATAAAGAGAAAACATAGTATTAAATCAGGTGCGACAACATTTTGGAGATATATTTCAACTACCTATGGAATCGGGTGAGGGAGTCAGATCTCGGTTCTTGAAGTAGAAGTATTTGGGTTAGTTTTTTCGGAAGAGACACATTTGTTGGAAATATTGAATGAAAATGAAAATCAGATCACTTTCATCCGTTCATCTGTTTGTATGAAAATCAGTTTCAATGTTTCAGCCTTCCAATTCAGTTTCAGAATTTATGAAAATCAGTCTTCAATGTCAATTAATGACCACACTCCTTATCTATGGATATAAATAGAAGAGCTCTCGGTTGGTTGAAAACACGAGAGATACAAGCTATCATTCCAACATCAAACGTTTTCTTTCGGTTTTATTCTTTTTCTTCCTTTACTAAAGATTTTTGAGAGATAGACACAGCTAATTTGTAGGCGGCTAACGTTGTGCAGTGTGAACCGACAGCTGATTGTATCATGGGAATCGAACACCAATCAAAACCTTTTGCACTCTGGTGAGGCGGTGAATTCGATTTAAGGAAACTGTGTAAACACGGGCCTTCGATTTTGGTTTGATTTACTTTGATTCTTCATTATTTACCCACAAGTTTAAATGGAGTTTTTTTTTTTTAGATCAAATTCTTTATGTTCATCGTTTCTGGAAAGGAAAAAAAAAACAATTTCTGTGAATTTCGTTCGTCTGTTTCTAGAAAAAAAATATTCAATTCATGTTAATTTTTTTCCTCTATTCATGCTTTCCCTAGTTCTGTTCATCATTTGTATAAAGTGCATTAAGATAGATTTTGAATCGATCAAGATTGGAAGGAAAATAATTGTCTGAAATTCGTCTATGCATGTTTTCAAAAAAGGTGGTTTTGCATGGTTTTATTACCAAACATGGTTTTACAATTATTGGTAATGATTAGAGAATTATTTTACAATTAAGCATGATTGCCTCATCATTGTTTATCTTTTCTTTTAATGATTGATTTTAATCATTTGTTAATGATTTTTTTAAATTCATGTTTAAATAATTGTCAAGTTGTTAGAAATTTGACTAAATAATTTTCTCTCATATTTCAATTCCGTATTTTTTTTAAAAAAAAAATTATTTTGTTTCGAATTGATAACATAGATCTTAAATCTATCTCTAGTTTACAAACTCATTATTATTCTCAATCTTTTGTTGTCGTTCTTTAAGGTTAAATAGCGTCACATGGAAATGACGATGTGAATAACGGAAGTAACACTGTTGGTACCAGTGTACCAAATTCCACAATGACCGTTGTTAACCCTGTAGAGACCTCAACTGGCATTCCTTCTGTTGATGGGACAATTGGTAGCGGGATTCCTCATATTGGAGTGAACCATACTTTGCCTATGGCTGTGTCCTTGGCAATCCAGTTTGGCACAATACCTTTGCCAGTACCTAGGGCTGCAGCCACGGTACTTTTACCATCGATTCCTGCTCCATTTTCGGTGAATCATGCAATTCGATCGGATAAGTTTGCTGCCTCTGATTTTAAGACATTGCAGAATAAGATGATTTTTATTTTATTACTTTGGGCCTTGCACGTTTCCTCACCGAGGATGCCCCTGTCGTGACTGAAACGACACTGATATGCATAGGCGTGTGGCTTAGGATGCATGGAAAAATGCTGATTTTTTGTGTCGCAACTATATCTTCGATGGACTACAAAATTCTCTGTATCACATGTATGTGGTAAAGAGGTCTGTTAAGGAGCTTTGGGAGTCTTTAGAAAAGAAGTACAAGACCGATGATGCTGGGTCTAAGAAATTCTTGGCTAGTCGCATGGACTTCGAAATGGTTGATTCACGTTCAGTGGTGAGCCAAGTGCATGAGTATGAAGTTCTTTTGCAAGAAATACATGCTGAGGGTCAGACTATATCAGAATCTCTACAGGTGGCTACTGCTATTCACAAGCTACCTCCTCAGTGGAAGGCTTTCAAAAGATATTTGTAGCATAAGAGGAAAGAGATGTCTTTCGAGGATTTAATTATCAAGCTGTGCATTGAGGAGGATAACAAAAAAGCTTAACGTAAGTCTGGGAATTTTTACTCTGAGAAGGCTAATATATTGGAACATGGCCAAAGTTCTGGTACTAAGAAAGGTCAATCTTTTAAAGCTAAGCAGGATAACGAAAATTGGAAAGATAAAAATCAGACCGCGAAAGGGTCTCAGTTGAAGCCTACCGGTGGGGTAGGAAAGAAACCTAAGTTCCAATTCAATGGAAAATGCTTCAATTATGACAAAATTGAGCATCAATCAGCAGAATGCCACTAGCCGTGGAGGGATAACAAGCAGCGCCCTCAAGCTAATATGGTTGGAAATGAGAGAGATCATCTCTCATATGACATGTATGACCTAAAACTTACGACGGTGATTAGTCAGGTTAACTTGGTGGGGTCTAACCCTAAGGAGTGGTGGCTAGACACTGGGGCCACTTGCCATGTCTGCTCCAACAGGAGCATGTTCACTACTTTTGCACTAGTTACAAATGGTGAAAAGTTGTTTATGAGAAACTCTGCAACTTCTGAAATGCTTGGTAAAGGTAAGGTGATTCTGAAGATAACCTTTGGCAGAGAGCTTACTCTGACTAATGTGATGTATGTGCCGAAAATTCGCAAGAATCTGGTCTTTGGGTCTCTTCTGAGCAAGAATGGTTTCTGTATGGTCTTTAAGGCAGATAAGCTGGTGATTACCAAAATAAGAGTTTATGTTGGGAAAGGCTATATGACTGATGGCCTGTTTAAATGGAATGTAATTGTTGTAACCCCAACTATTATGAATAATGAGAAAACTCCTTCTATTTACCTGCTTGAGTCTCCTAATCTATGGCATGGTAGATTAGATCACGTAAATTACAATGCATTACGTAGACTAAGCAAACTAAACTATTTGCCTAGGTTTCAAATTGATTCAAATCATAAATGTGAAACCTGCGTTGAGGCTAAGCTAACTAGGTCTTCGTTTCATAGTATTGAAAGAAGTACCGAGCCATTGGAATTATTCCACAGTGATGTGTGTGACTTGAAATTTGTCCAAACGCGAGGCGACAATAAGTACTTTATTACTTTTGTCGACGATAGCACGAGATATTGTTATGTATACTTGCTTAAAAGCAAAGACGAAACTATCAATAAATTCATTCTTTATAAGAATGAAGTTAAAAATCAACTTAACAAGAAAATAAAGGTGCTACAGAGTAATCGTGGAGGTGAATATGAATCACCATTTGGTGAATTTTGTGCTAAACATGGAATAATTCACCAAACTATTGCACCTTATTCACTTCAACAGAACGGAATTGCTGAGCATAAGAATCAAACGTTAAAAGAAATTATGAATGCTATATTGATTAGTTCCGGATTACCACAGAACATGTGAGGAGAAGCTATTCTTTCTACAAATTACATCTTGAATAAAGTGTTAAGAAAGAATATGGATAAGACTCCGCATGAACTTTGGACAGGTCCTACACCTTCATATAAATACTTACGAATGTGGGGATATCTTGTAAGGGTCGCGGTGCCTCCTCCTAAGAAGGTCAAGATTGGGCCTATGACAGTTGAATGTGTGTTCATTGGTTATGCACAAAATAGTAGTACATATAATTGTACATTATTCGAATGTACTTGATATTCATCGGAACACGATTATGAAGTCTAGGAATGCACAATTCTTTGAGAATATATTTCCTTGTAAATCTCCTAAACAGTTAACTCCTATTAAACGGACTATGAAATCTTCTGCTTCTAACAGCCGTAAAGATCCAGTTGAAGAAGGTGAAGATGAGCATAGACAGAGCAAAAGGACCAAAACTTCTAAAACGTTTGGCCCTGATTTTCTCACATATTTGATGGAGAATGATCCTCAAAACTATAAAGAAGTTATATCTTCTTCAGATTGTTATCTGTGGAAAGAAGCCATCAAAGTGAAATCGATTCTATCCTACAGAATCATACATGGGAACTAGTAGATTTTCCACCGGGCTGTAAGCCTTTGGGCTATAAGTCGATCTTCAAGAAGAAGATGAAAGAAGATGGCTCCATTGATAAATATAAAGCGGCTAGTAATCAAAGGTTATAAGTAAAAAGAAGATTTATATTACTTTGATACTTATTCTCTTGTGTCGAGAATAACTTCTATCCGGATGATAATTGCTATTGCGGCTTTCCGAAATTTGGAAATATATCAAATGGATGTAAAAACAGCTTTCCTAAATGGAGATTTAAATAAAGAAATCTATATGGAGCAACCAGATGGGTTTTCAGCTCCAGGTCAATAAAGGAAAGTTTGTAGACTGGTTAAATCGCTTTATGGTTTAAATCAAGCACCGAAGCAATAGCATGAGAAATTTGATAATGATATGCTTTCTATGGTTTTCGAATCAACGAGTGCAACAAGTGTGTATATGTCAAAGACATTAATGATGAATATGTCATATTGTGTCTGTACGTCGATGACATGCTCATTGTCAGCAGCTCTGATAAGATTATCAAAGCCACTAAGAATATGTTAAACTCGAAGTTTGACATGAAAGACATAGGTCTCGTGGATGTCATTTTGGGAGTAAAAATTACTTGAACACCGAATGGACTTGTGTTATCTCAATCTCATTACATTGATAAGATACTAGACAAGTTCAACAAGTCAGATACCACTGTGGCCATGACTCTAGTGGATTTGAGTCTCCATTTATCTAAGAACACTGGTGATGGTGTGTCACAGTTAGAATATTATCGGATAATTGGAAGTTTAATGTATTTAATGGCTTATACGAGACTGGATATAGCATATTGAGTTAGCAGATTAAGTCGCTACACGAGTAACCTAGGTGCTATCTACTGGAGATCCATTTCAGGGTGTTACATTATTTGAGGTAAACTCGTGATTTTGGACTGCATTATTCTAGATACCCTGCAGTAATCGAAGGGTATGCTGATGCAAATTGGATATTAGATATGTTAGATTCAAGATCTACAAATGGATATGTCTTCACTCTTGGTGGTGCAGATGTCTCTTGGAAATCATCCAAACAAACTTACATTGCAAGAGCTATAATGGAATCAGAGTTCATCACTTTGGACAAAACAACTGAAGAAGTAGAGTGGCTTTGCCAGTTTGTTGAGGATATTCCAAGATGGTCAAAGTATGTGCCTGTAATTTGTGTTTATTATGATAATCAATCAGCAATTGGCAGGGCACAAAGCAATATGTACAATGGTAAGTCTCAACATATTTGAAGACGACATAATACCATTTGACAACTACTCTCACAAGGTATTATCACTTTGGACTACATGAAGTCAAATCATAATATTGCAGATCCGCTAATCGAAGGGTTAACTTGAGAGCTAGTTGAAAAAGTATCGAGAGGAATGGACTTGCGGCCTATGACGTTGAAAGGTATCATGGCGGAAACCCAACCTAGGTGAATGGAGATCCCAGGATCTAGGTTCAAAGGGACAACTAAACCATGTATATATATGTAAATCACTGAGAATGTTCTTTTCTGCTCATTCCTATGGTGCTCATAGTGATTAAAAGATGCAGGTTAAGCTACGCTTTTAATGACCCTTAAGCGTTGTTGTGAAACGTTAAGTTAAGAGGTCACCTATGTGAGTGTTAAGCGGGGCCACTTCTATAAGAATTGAGAAGGCTACATATTTGAACAAACACTTGTAGAACCAGGCGACGTGTTCATGGCCAAAACGAACACAACATTGAGAACTATGTTATGTCTAGAATGGTCCTGTGTGAGGTCTATTGTCTTGGTTTACACAAATGGTGAAACAGTTCAAGGTATCAGATCCACTGGTTTGTTAGTAATACCCAATAGGTTTCACAAGGAAATGTTCAAAGCTAAATGCTACTTATCTTATGCATGATTGATTCGTTTTACTTTCCCTTTCTCTCTTTAGTCTTTGGTTTCCAGATTTTCGTTCATGTGGGGGATTGTTGGAAATATTGAATGAAAATGAAAATCAGATCAGTTTCATTCGTTCATCCGTTTGTATGAAAAACAATTTCAACATTTCAGCCTTCCATTTCAGTTTCAGAATTTATGAAAATTAGTCTTCAATGTCAATTAATGACCACACTCTTCATCTATGGATATAAATAGAAGAGCCCTCGGTTGGTTGAAAACACAAGAGAGATACAAGCTATCATTCCAACATCAAACCCCTTCTTTTAATTTTATTCCTTTTCTTCATTTGCTAAAGTTCTTTGAGAGATAGACACAACTAGTTAGTAGGCGACTAACATTGTGCAGCGTGAACCGACAACCGATTGTATCTTGGGAATCGAATACCGATCAAAACCTCTTGCACCTCGGTGAGGCGGCGAATTTGATTTAAGGAAGCCGTGTAAACACGGGCCTTCGGTTTTGGTTTGATTTACTTTGATTCTCCAATATTTACCCACAACTTCTCCTATTGATATTCATGTTTTTATGGCTTATGAGGAATGATGTGAAGCACAATTAATAGATATGCATAGAGCATAGATGGATCATTTAAAGAGTCTATCGCATGATTTCACTTTTCTATATAGTTTATTTGGGCTTCTTTGTATTAAGTTAGGCCACTTGTTTTATATTTTCAATTATGGGATTTTTGGCTTATGAAGTTAGCGGACCATTATATTTTTCATAATTGCCCCAAGGCTAGCTACACAATAACAAGTGGAAATTACATAATTCCGGTGTTTGAAGATTGACTTTCAATAATAAGGTTTAAAGTTTAGTTATTTAAAAATTAGGAAATAATTTTATATTTTAATGCATATAATAATATTAATAAATTAAGATTTTCACCCAATTAAAACCCTAATTTATTTTAACAATCTTTTTCCTCTCCTCTTTCACTCTCGTCACACACACACTCTCTCTATGCTCATCTTAATTCGAAACCCTAAAATCGAGATTAATCCCCAATCTTTCTCTCTTCCTCTTTATCACACACATCATCGGAGCACCGGCGGCAAGGCGTCGATAAGAGGTGTGATGCCGTTTAGGGATACTCTCAGTGTTGCTGAGCAGTGGTGACTTTAGAGTTACCCGTCGGTGTGGTTTGTGTAGATTGCTGTCGTGAAGGATGGCAGATGTTGATGGTCGTGCAAAGATGGTGGCATCGCGCCTTGCAGCGATCTGCACCAAGGAAGCATCGGAGCCTCTGCGCAGTGGTGGTCTCAATCTTCTTCCATCTATTGCTGGGGTGGTGGTCTCTATCTTTACGCACAGCGGTGCTTTGTTCAACGCTTCATGCGGTGCTTAGAGCGCCGCCCAGTTCCGATTTGAGTCGATTACGGTATGATTAAGGAGATTTGTTGGTGGTGATGTCTATGGTGGTGTTGGAGATGACGAGGTTGGAAGTGGTGGCGGGTTTATGGTAGGTAGTGGTTGTGGTGTGATGTCTTTGTTGTTTGCGACGACGGGAATGGATGTGGTGGCAGGTTTGAGATTTTTTTTTTGTTGGATCTAGTGTGACAATTTTGCTGGTGGCGGCAGCGGCGATTATGGGTTTGGCAATGGATCTAGTGGCGACGACGTAGTGGTAATTGTTGGTGGCTGGGCATCTGATATCGTTGATTGTCATGATTTTTGTTAGTAGTTGATTTGATCTCGTTGCGGCGATTTTGTTGGTGGTGATGTAGTGTTGGCGGTGGTGGTGTTGTTGTGGCGGTGGCGATGGTGGTGGTGGTGGTGGTCGTCGTCGTATGTGATCCACTATTTGACATGTGACCAGCTATTTGGTTACCTATGTGTGACCAACTGTTGAGTTGTGACATTAAAATTCGATAATTTGTGAATCTTGAATTGTGCATAATTAATGTCTTAATTGTGGTTTTTTCCCCAATTACAAAACTCTATCCATTATGTTTTTCATAATTGCCCCAAGGCTTATTTAGTAACACAATAACAAAACTCTAACTTGACGCCAAAGAAACTTGGCATAGAAAGATTGAGAACTCTCAATCGTTAGCTTCGTTACCACCTTCCTCGGCATATTTTTTTTCTCATTGTTGGGATTTTTGCCTCAAATAAAAATATTTGATAATGAAAATAACAACCACATGCACAATAATAAACGAGAACACTGATAAATTGTTCACCCAATTAAGCAATAGTCTAATCTGGAGGCCGACAGACCAGCCCATTCCACAATGTGCATCAATAAACCTCCCGAAGAGAGTTCTGTACAAAGAACCAAAAACCAGATCGTGATTTTTGTTCAAGACTCATCAAAACCCTTAAACCAGAAATCAACCCATCAAATTATTCATGACCCTAATCTATACAAGAAACTACATGTGCAATCACTATGACTAGTCTGCTATTTACTGTAGCAAGGCCAATTTATAAGGATTGAATCAAGGTTAGATTTCAAAAGAAAAACAGAAAACCAAAAGAAGAAAATTCTACACAGAGAGAGTCCTATGAAAACGAGAGATACTCCAAAACCAATTCTAACCAAAAGCAGTATCAACCGTTGGTCAGATCCAACGGTCCACCTAAGCCCCAAACTAGCACAATCCAGGAGAAGTCCCAGCTGCCAATGATTTGAAACCATTTAATGTGGTGTTCGCATCCAAGGCCCCAGTTCTTTCAAATGGTACAATTCAATCCTTGGATCCATTTTATGATGCTGTCCCAATCTTCCCTTATTTCCATATAGGGTAAGTAGCACAAAATGTCAACATCGTTTGCACTCATTGTACAAATCGTCATATCATTTCAAACTTGGCATTTCCACCCGCATTTCAGCATTTTCTTGTGGAGTTGATCATTTCCATCTCATTGTGTCCATTCCTTCCATCAAATATAGATAATTGGTGCAAAAAGTCCTATCATTTGCCTCTATTGTGCAAGTCATTCTTATCTTTCAAATTTAGTATTTGGACTCTCATATCAATCTTTCATTGCACAAAAGGTCCTTACCGTTCATTTTCTCCATTAAAACGTTGTAAAATGACTAATTTAAATTCCTCTTTAAATATAAAAAAGAAAAAGATCAAAATAATTAAAAAAGAATTAATTGTAGTCAAAGTTCTAAATTTCTCAAAAAAAAGTGAAAATGAGTCCCACTTCAAATAATCTAAATATATTAACCAAAAAAAAAAAATCATCTTTCCAAAGAAAAAAAAAAAATTATCTTCTTAGCTAGACTTGAATTAGAACAATTAGGATTGAAATTTGGAATAAAATCTTGAATGAACCCTCTAATAGAAGAAAAAGTCCAATATTCAAACATCATTTTGTTAGGCAAAAGAAACATGAAAAAATCAGAGTAAAATTTAAAAACTGATCCACTGGTGGAGGATGGGGTAGGGATAGGTGAGGTTAATTGAAAAGATGAGATATTTTTCTTTTGTTAGTACATTTTAAATTGGTATACATAAGACCCCGTTTGTACTTTTTGATAAATTTGGAACTCTAGCTACAATTTTTTTTTTTTAATTATTCTTTCTTCTTTTCTATTTTTTAATTTAAAGAGAAGGATTAAATTAGTCATTCACAATACTTTAATGGAAAAATAGATGGTAATAACCTTTTGCGCAAATAAAGGTCGATTTGACGGCCCAAATGTCAAAATTGAAATGATATTGACGATTTTCACAATGAAGGCAAATGATATGGACGTTTTGCACTAATTACTCATATTTGATGGAAGGAATTAACTAAATGAGATGGAAATTACTAACTCCACAATGGTCTTTGTGAAGATGTCTGTCACTTGATCTCGAGTCTTCGACTTCACAATAGAGTGAAAATTGGTTGCTTCTTCGACTCCAAGTGAAAGCGGTATATCCCATAAAACATGCAAATCTCGTTGTACCTTTTCTTTCATCCAAGTTTTTGGTCAAATCGCTATCACTATAAATAACATGATTGAAATAATTAGAGGATGAAAAAAATAGATATAACGGTCGATTTGACGGCCCAAATGTCAAAATTGAAATGAAATTGGTATACATAAGACCCCGTTTGTACTTTTTGATAAATTTGGAACTCTAGCTACAATTTTTTTTTTTTAATTATTCTTTCTTCTTTTCTATTTTTTAATTTAAAGAGAAGGATTAAATTAGTCATTCACAATACTTTAATGGAAAAATAGATGGTAATAACCTTTTGCGCAAATAAAGGTCGATTTGACGGCCCAAATGTCAAAATTGAAATGATATTGACGATTTTCACAATGAAGGCAAATGATATGGACGTTTTGCACTAATTACTCATATTTGATGGAAGGAATTAACTAAATGAGATGGAAATTACTAACTCCACAATGGGTTTTGTGAAGATGTCTGTCACTTGATCTCGAGTCTTCGACTTCACAATAGAGTGAAAATTGGTTGCTTCTTCGACTCCAAGTGAAAGCGGTATATCCCATAAAACATGCAAATCTCGTTGTACCTTTTCTTTCATCCAAGTTTTTGGTCAAATCGCTATCACTATAAATAACATGATTGAAATAATTAGAGGATGAAAAAAATAGATATAACGGAGAATCCTCTTTGCAGCCTTTATGTGGGTACTTGTTGGGCCTTCTGCATGTCGAATATCGCAAGCTTCCAACAAGACTTTTGATAGTTGTAGGATTTACTCTTTCTCCATCATCATTTATTGACAACTTGATTCCACAATCCTCGGTTTCATTTATAGACTTGCATTGGACCTTCTTGGATTGTTTCCCATGAATATCAAATTATCAATATACAAACATACCATCAACATATTTCCATTTTCATTCACCTTGGCATAAAGTCTTAAAACCCTTATTAAGTTAAGAATCGCAAAAGGTATGGTATCCCAAGTGGGAGGAATAAGTGCAATAGCTAGCCATCGAGTCCCCAACTCCACTCTTTAAAGAAAAAAGAAGACCGACCTGGCAAATGGAAAATTATTTAGATAGAAAAGCTATTCCATTTCCACTACTCTTGTTCACGAATCCTTTTCTAGTGGACTTGGCTAGAAAGCCCAAACAAAGGAAGAAGTTGTAACTCAGAATAGAAGCCCTTTTCGCGACTCCGTTTCTAGTGGACTGCTTTCAAGGACTAGGATAAAAAGAGGGCCAGAATCTAATCTTTGAAGGTTTGTAAGGAATGCCATTGAATATGATGTCATAAGTAATCACAGCAACTTCATACCGATGTGTTAGATCAAAGACTCTCGAGTCCCAAGCCTCGTGAGGATCTCACTTCACGTGATACTTTGTGAAACCATCGTCTAGAAAGTATTAGTCATTTCGACTATGACATACCCTCGATGCTTGCTTCAATCCATATAAATCATTTTTCAATTTTAAGACTTTATTTTCTTTCTCTTTCACCTCGTAGCCAATTGATTGTTCAATTAATTTTCCAATGACTTTGAGCAACCAAATAAATAATTAACCTTATAGTTTCTAGGTGAGCAACTGAAGCAAATATCTCATTATATGGAGCAATTGGAGCAAATATTTCATCATATTCATTGCTGGCTCTTCGTTTGTATCCTTTGACCAACAATCTTACTCTGTGTCTATCAATTTCTCCTTTGCATTCTTCTTTGCTTTGTACACCAATTTTACTCCAATTGTCTTTTGTCCTTTCGAAAGTGTTGATAGCTCCACTACAGCAAAAACAGTATTTTGCAACGATTAAAAAAATGTTGTGCAAGACCTTTCGCAACATTTGGATATATGTTAGGGGCTTTGATGTGCCGTAGAGTTGATGGATACGGCAACTTTTAAAATAACATTACCGAAAAGCTTTCAGAGAACGTTGTCGCTAACAACCTTTTTAAAACGTTTTTCGAATGTTAATAATACCTTTTTTGCAAATTTTTTTAAGTGTTGCTAATAACCTTGTTGCAATGTATTTTAAATGTTGTTCATCACATTTTTCCAACGTTTTTTTAACTTTACTTGTAACATTTTTCCAACGTTTTTTTGAATGTTGCGCATGCTTAGATCCTTATTTTGCAGCACTTTTTGACCATTGTCACAAGTCATTTAGCATTTTTTATTAATTTTACATTTTTTTTCTATTTTTATAGCTATTTACGCAAATCGACTTTGCATAACTAAAGATTTACTCCTTATGAAACATTTTTGGACTGCTCCTACAGCTGCTATACTCATCGCACAAGTTCATTACGGAAATAGGAAACTCAATAAAACCTAAGGAGAAATCCAACGACAGACAAACTGTGAAGATGGCTCGACTGCTAATTTCAGTTCAGATTTTAAGCTTTATCAAACATCATCCGTTAGGCAACTGTGAATAATTAAACCAATCCCAGAAAATCTGATTATGTAGAAAACCCAAATTCATTTTTCGATAAAATGGACTACAAACGTTACTAGGAAATCAATCTTACTTTCAACCCAACGGAATTCAGAATATCATAATATCGTACCATGATCTTGAACCAAAAGCACAACAACTAACATTAGAAAGCAAACAAGTCATTAACAGAAACCATTGTACCGAACATCAACAACGTACAAATAGTTTGCCAACATAGCAAGAATGATAGTTTCAATCACGTAGAAATGATATGATAATTCTACTACAGAAGGAAAAAATTGTAAGAATGCATAGTATTTCTGTATCAGGAAGAGATCAGGCAGCTCCCTTCAGTTTCTTGGTTATGACGGCAATGTACTTCCCTTGGTGAAAAGCCTGTTCTAATTCAAGCTCAGATGGCTGTCTCAAACCGTCACCAGCAAAAGTTCCAGCACCATAAGGACTTCCGCCTTTTAACTTTCTCCATTTCAAACTTTCCGGCTCCAAATGTATATCCAATGGGCACGAATATCATTCCATGGCGAACAAGCTGAGTGAAGCAGTCAACCTGTACAAACTCGAAGAAACAGAGTTGGCAACGTGTTACTTGGTTTTTGCTTCTGAAAATTTAGGATGTTTTCTAGTTACATAAGAGATATAGAATTTATGCAGTAGTTTCTTGTCCACCGCCTTGATATCCAGAAATTTTGAAGATCCCAGCAGGTTTCCCAGCAAACTTTTGTGTTCTCCATAGGCCTCCAGTTGCATCAAGAAATGCTTTCAATTGGGCAGCATCATTCCGAACCTTGGTGGAAAGCCAAATACAAAGCCATCAGCCTCGGGAAGTTCACTAGGAGCGTTGATAGGTACATCACTCTTTGGAGGTGCACTCGTTTTCGTTAGCACCTCATCTGGTAATACAGAAATTCAATAGTGCCTGCTATGCATTACTGTAGACTGTAGTAGGTGGTAATTGAAGAAGCATGAGTAAACAGTTATATATTATTACGCATAAAAAGTATCTACATGTAACAGATGAAATATGCAGCAAAATTTAAAAGAAAATAAGCCTTGTTGAAAGAACTCATCAAGCGAATATACCATGTAGGCATCACTCAATAAAATAGAGAAGGGAGACGGGGTGGGGTGGGGGTAGGCCGTAGGGGTAGGGGGTAGGAAGAAAATTGCTTAAAATGCGAAAGATACATAAAATAAGAAGTGATCATTGGTAAGAAAATCATTCATTTAATCTGTAATCTGCTTATTATGATCAAGAGGTTGATTTCGTACTTGCCAGCAATATTACTGGAAAGCCAATCCAGTCCTTCATAAAGGCCCTCCCCAGAGGTTGCACATGTGCTCTGAATGTACCTGTCATAATACCAAATGAAATCAGCAGACTTTCAATTCTCTCCTATTAAGTTTTCTTAAATCTTAAACAATGAACTTTCCGATTAGAGTATAAAATTTGCAAAATTGTTGATTTCGTACTTACTCTGATATACTTTTATATAATTATAGTCTCTTGTACTATATAAGCTAATTGAAATTTAAAACCCAAGAACTGACTGTTAATTGTAATATTAAACAAAATGCTTACCAATGGAGCTGACGAAGAGAATGGAGGCCAAGCTTTTAAGTAATTTCTGCAGCGGTCATTGCATCTGTCAATTCATCCTGCAGCCGTATGAATAAATATTTATTTATATCAGGCTCATTAATACAGTCATCCTAGTTAACGGATAACAACATGTAGATTGCAGGTAAAGGGCATGATCAAGTATACGATATTAAGATGTAGTTAGAAGATTGATCGTACTCACAATCAATAAGTAACAATTTCTCGAAGTAATCTACTTGACTTGATCCATTAATCACCAAATTAGTTAGAAGACAAGTTAAATATTTCAAAGGCCTCACCCACTGAATTTGATCAATCTGTCCTTGGCAAAATTCTCTCTGCTTCATCTTCCATTATCATTCTGCACTTTCAATTGAAACCAGAAACCTAACAAAAGCAATTTTTAATCACGATAGATACTAGATAACGTTCATTTTCCCTGTTTCTAAATAACTAAGAAAATTCGCAGCAAATTAATAAGAGAGTCGACTTTCATCTTGACAAGTTAATAATGAAACACACGATAGTATATATAGGATATAGCTAGCAAAGAACAGAAATCAGAGGTTGTTGCGCAGAAAGAGGAAAATAAGATGGGCGACCTGTACACTCTCAGTTTGATCGCCCAAGCTTCGATAATCCGGATTGAATTTTGATCAACTGGCATAACCGACAGCGGATCGTCAGACTCCGTATAAGCATCCAAACACGACCTCTGACCTCCAGAAGCTGCCAAGGGTAAAAAATGCTATTTCGAAGGGCTGATAGAATGAAGAGCAGTTTATGGGAGAAATTTGAGTTTCCCAAGTGAATCCTTTTCCGGGGACTTCATTTCTGGCAAATGGCATATTAAAAATAACGCTTTCTCTATTGTAAACACGTTTTTAGTAATAGGTTAGTTAGTTAGTTTCTTGTTCATGCTGTTAGGTATAGTCTCCAGCTGGAATAATTTTTCCCGCTTCTTTTTTCACTTGACTTCTTCCCTATTTAATCTGTGATGGCTGAATTGATTCATTAAGCAAAATAAATAATATTTTCTCCAAATCTCCTTAAGCTTCAATATGGTATCAGAGCTACAAGCTCCTCTGCTCTAAATCTCGAAAAATTCAGCGATCATCATTTCTGCTGCAATGGATACAGCAAGTAACCAAATCAACGTTGATGAAAATTCATCCAAGAACAAATCAGCGGTTGATGAACCATCTAGCCCGTTCTATCTTCACCATTCAGATAATCCTGGATTGGTATTGGTGTCACAGCCACTTACGGGTGAGAATTATGGATCGTGGAATCGAGCAATGATCATCGCACTTTCTGTCAAGAATAAAATCTCCTTCGTTGATGGATCTATGGAGAAGCCTGATGAATCTAATCCAGAATTGATAAATTCATGGATTAGGAACAATAACATTGTTATGTCATGGATACTGAACTCAGTTTCTAAAGAGACTTCAGCCAACATCATCTATACCTCTACCGCCCGTGAGATCTGGAATGATCTAAAGGAAAGATTCCAACAAAGCAATGGACCTAGGATTTTTCAGCTGAGAAAGGAACTGATGAATTTGACTCAAGATCAGAGTTCCATCAGTGTTTACTTTACAAAATAAAAAACGATATGGGAAGAATTGATCAATTTCAGGCCCAATTGCAGCTGTGGAAGATGTACCTGTGAAGGTTTTAAGGAAATTAACAAATATCACCAGATGGAATACATCATGTCTTTCCTTATGGGATTGAATGAGTCCTTTTCTCAAGATAGAGGACAGATCCTGCTCATGGATCCTATGCCACCTATTAACAAAGTTTTTTCACTCATGGTGCAAGAAGAAAACCAGAGAAAGATAAATGCACATACATTGCCTTCTGATAGTATGTCTTCTGGTGCTTCTGCAGCATTCTCTGTTAGATCTGATGCTGCCAAACCTATGATGAATTATGGTTCTCGCTATGATGGATCTAGATCTGGAAGTGTAATGAATTATGGTTCTCGATATGAAGGAACCAAACCTGGAAATGTAGCTAATTTCAAAAAAAGGGATAAACCATATTGTACTCACTGCAAGTTCCATGGACACTCAGTTGATAAGTGTTACAAAGTACATGGATATCCTCCAGGATTCAAACCAAGAACTAGAGAAAGTGTTCAAGGTTATTCTGCCAACAACCATGTCAATCAACTATCCATCAATCAACACGTGGATCAACCTGGAGTGGGGGATTTCATTCAAAATCTGAACTCAAATCAGTATCAACAGCTAATGAACATGTTGTCAAGTCATTTGGCACCTCATTCTAATACAAATTCTACTGACTTGGAAAAACAGCAAACTGCAGGCACTTCAGGTATTTGCCATTCCATCTCTGTTGATCTTGTTTTTGCCACTAAGGAAGTTTGGATAGTAGACACAGGAGCTACTAAGCATGTCTGCTGTAATGCTGAGGCATTCGTTAACATGAGATCAATCGAAAATGCCAGCATTACTCTGCCAAATCATTCCAAAATTAAAGTCAATCAATGTGGTGAAGTTGAGCTAAGTTCTAGTTTGATGCTATATGATGTCTTATACGTCCCTCAGTTCAAATTTAATTTACTATCAGTTAGTGCATTGGCTGATGACTCTCAACTGACAGTACACTTCTCACAGGGCCAGTTTCAAATACAGGAGAATATCAGTATGAAGATGATTGGCAGGGGCAGTAACATTCAAGGGTTATATGTTCTAGATACCAGAAAGTTCAATTCCCTTTTAAATAACTTTGTTGGCAATGTATCCGCTCATATATGGCATAACAGACTTGGACATTTGTCCTTCAAAAGATTAGATGTTTTGAGGAATCAAATTTCATGTAACACTTTAGAATTGAATAGACATTCACCTTGTTACATTTGTCCTATCGCTAAACAAAGAAGGCTGTCTTTTGAATCACAAAATAAATTGTCTGGGAGGCCCTTTGAATTGTTACACTGTGATATATGGGGGCCATATCATGTAGCATCACACACATGACACAAGTATTTTCTAACTCTAGTGGATGATAGTTCCAGATTTACTTGGATTTATATGTTGCATCACAAATCTGAGGCGGAAGCTGCTATTATCCGTTTCTTCAACATGGTTGCCACACAATTTGATGCCAAGATTAAATACTTTAGATCTGATAATGCACATGAGCTGGCTTGTAAAAAAAAATTTGCTGATAAAGGAGTTATCCATCAGTTCAGCTGCGTAGAAAGGCCACAGCAGAACTCTGTTGTAGAAAGGAAGCATCAACACTTATTAAATATGGCTCGAGCTTTGTTCTTTCAGTCTAGAATTCCCATTCCTTACTAGTCCGAATGTGTATTAACTGCAGCATATCTTATTAACAGAACTCCTTCTCCCATTTTGAAACACAAAACCCCTTATGAACTCTTATATGGCAAGCCTGCTGATTATTCTCATCTTCGAGTTTTTGGCTGTTTAAGTTTTGCCTCTACTCTTACTGCACATCGAAACAAGTTCCAACCTCGTGCCAAACTATGTGTCTTCCTAGGTTATCCCTCAGGTGTCAAGGGATTCAAATTGCTGGATATTGCTTCCAAATAGATCTTCATTTCAAGGGATGTTATTTTCCACGAAGGAACATTCCCTTTCCATACCATAGTGCCCTCTGATCAGTTACTTGATCCATTTCCTGATTTGGTCTTGCCTTCTCTCACTCTATCCACTCCTATTGATTCTTATGATGGACTTTCTCATCACTGTCAGCAATAAAATGTTCAGGATCCTATCATTCCATCTCCTTCTATAGAATCACATCGTTCTCATGAAACACATATTCCAGATATGCCAAATGAATTAAATCCTATCAGTACTTCGAATCTTGAAATTCGTAAGTCGACCAGATCTCTTAGACACCCCAAATATCTTCATGATTATCATTGTAATCTGTTGTCTCATATTGATCCAATTCTCACTCATTCTCCATACCACATTAGGAACTTTATCTCTTATAAAAATCTTTCCAAACCTTCCAGGCATTTTGCCTTATCCATTTCATCACACTTCGAACCACAATTCTTTCATCAAGCTGTCAGGTTTCCTCATTGGTGTGAAGCCATGAAGCTTGAACTGAAAGCCATGGAAGATAACCACACATGGTCTGTTGTGCAATTGCCACCTGGAAAACATGCTGTTGGGTGTAGGTGGATATATAAGAACAAATTTAAATCTGATGGAACTCTAGAAAGGCGAAAGGCACGCCTTGTTGCTAAGGGGTACACCCAACAAGAAGGGTTCAATTTTTTTTATACATTCTCACCTGTGGCCAAGGCAGTCACCGTCAAGGTCTTGCTTACTCTTGCTGCTCATTTTGGCTGGCATTTAGTGCAACTAGATGTAAATAACACTTTTTTGAATGGAGATTTATTTGAGGAAGTTTACATGGACCTTCCACTTGGGTATGATTTGCTCAAGCCTTCCAACAAGAAAGAGAAATTGGCTTGCAGGCTGCATAAATCGATATATGGACTCAAGCAGGCCTCGAGACAGTGGAATTCAAAGTTCACTCAGTCCCTTATACAGCATGGTTTTACCCAATCAAAGTCTGATTACTCACTTTTTTCAAAGGGATCAGGACAAAATATTGTGGCCTTATTGGTATATGTAGACGATATTGTGATCACTGGACCAAACATAGAAGTAATAAACTCTTTAAAGTCCTTCTTGAACTCTCAATTCAAACTCAAGGACCTGGGGATTTTGAAATACTTTTTGGGCATTGAAGTAGCCAGGTCCTCTTCTGGAATTGTCATCTCATAGAGGCAATATGCTTTGCAACTACTTGAGGATGCTAGTTGCCTGGATTGCAAACCAGTTAACAACCCAATGGATCCAAAGATCACTCTCAGTCAACATGAAGGGGATTTACTTCCTGATGCTACTCATTATAAGAGATTAATTAGAAAACTCTTGTACTTGACTTTATCACGTCCCGACATAACATTTGCTGTACATAAACTCAGTCAATATGTTTCTCAACCACGAATGACACACCTTAAAGCGGTTCATCATCTGCTAAGGTACTTAAAGGGCCATCCTGGACAGGGACTTTTCTTCCCTTCACAAATGGTTTCCAACAAATCCATTACTGTTAAAGCATTTTCAGATGCTGATTGGGGCTCGTGTGTTGACACTCGAAAATCAACTACTGGATTCTGCATTTTTGTTGGTGACTCACTGGTTTCGTGGAAGTCTAAGAAACAACCTACAATTTCTCGTTCCTCGGCTGAAGCAGAGTACAGGGCACTTGCTTCAGCTGTGAGTGAAATCGTTTGGATAAACCAATTGCTGAAGGATTTTCAAGTTTGCACATCTGCTCCTGCTGCCCTCTATTGTGATAATCAGGCTGCCATTCACATTGCCACCAACCCCGTTTTTCACGAACGTACGAAGCACATAGAGGTTGATTGTCACTTCGTACGTGACAAGATAAATGTGGGCGTTATCAAGCTGCTTCCAGTGCGTTCCAACCATCAGTTGGCAGACCTCTTTACCAAACCATTACCTATTTCTCTGCTGGCTCACTTAATGTCCAAGATGTGTACAAAGGATATTTACGCACATCTTGCGGGGGAGTATTAAAAATAACGCTTTCTCTATTGTAAACACGTTTTTAGTAATAGGTTAGTTAGTTAGTTTCTTGTTCATGCTGTTAGGTATAGTCTCCAGCTGGAATAATATTTCCCGCTTCTTTTTTCACTTGACTTCTTCCCTATTTAATCTGTGATGGCTGAATTGATTCATTAAGCAAAATAAATAATATTTTCTCCAAATCTCCTTAAGCTTCAATATGGCAACATCTCCTCAGACTGTTCCTATCACAGAATTCTATTGAAAAGTCTCCAGACTCTCTACAACAACCTCCAGAAGCCAGAGCATTGTTAAATTCGCCACCACCAACTTCATCTCCGTCTGCATCACCACCACTAAAATCACCAATACCGGCTTCTCCTCCAACATCCCCTCCCCCTTCTCCAGCCTTTCCACCACCTTTCCCGCCAACTTCTTCTCCTCCCCCTGCCACCACTCCTCCCAAAGAGTCTCCAACCCCTTACCTCATTCTTCACTCCAAACTAACCAACTCCAACCGCGTCACCTCCTCCCCCATCGACCACTCCTTTATCTTCGCCTCTTCCAACTCATACCGCCCTCGATTCTCCTCTTGCACCTCTCTTCTCTCCGTCCCTTCAACATCAGTTTCGCAGACACCTCCGTCTGGCCCTTTTACCATGCCTCCTCCTTCGCATTCAGCCCTAAATAACAAGCCGTCAGGTTCTTCAGGAGGCTCTGGTCATTTTGCCACCACCGTCCGATTCCTCTAATTCCACAACAATTCTGCTTCACGTACAGAAGCAGAATGCACGGAAAGGAAACGGATACTCACGGCGGGGGGTGAGTGGGATTTTTTTTCAATATGGGCTTCTTGGATTTCTGGCAAATCCATTTCTCCCCAAATGTAGCACTTATTGCTAGTCATGGAAACAGTCGAGCCAAGCCAACTCACGAGCCAAGACTAGCGGCTCGCGCACGATCCATGCAAAAAATGGCTAGGGCTGGGTGGGGTTTTGTTTCAATATTTAATTCACGTGGACCCACTCCCATGTGAGTAATTTATTGGATTTCTCGCAAATCCATTTCTCCCCGAATGTAGCAATCATTGCTAGTCATGTAAATAGTCGAGCTAAGCCAACACACGAGCCAAGATAGTAGCTCATGCACGATCCGTGCAAAAAAAGCCCGAGCTGAGCCATAGATCGAATGAAAAACCAAGGTCTTGGAATTCTAAATTCTTTTTAATAATAAAATTTTGTGCAGTTTATACTAATTATATATTTAAAAAAAAGTTACAACCCTTCTTTTTTCAGGTTTGAGACCAGTTAGAATGAATATAGGCGAAATTAAAATTACACATGAATAAAATATTTCGTATACAATTTTCAATAAATGAATTTGTAAATTACGTAATTAAATCCACATTAATTTAGATGTGCATGCAGACATGCGGCTGCTGCCTGCACAACTACCTCTTGTTGGCAGCTACTATAGCTGCCTAGAGAAGCACAAGCCAAAAATGGCCCTTGTCATGAGCAGTTTTCGGCTTGTCACACAAGCCAGCCAGGAGCCACACGTGTCGGTCCGAGCTTTTTCCAGACCAAGCCGCGAGCAGTCCAAGTTGACAAGTCAGATTAATATTCCTAATTAGTGCTGGAATTGCTGTTGGGAGAGTTGAAATTCTTGCCATACTCTCCAACCCTACACCAAGATTTTAGGTGAGTTTTGCCTAAGACCATCTCCAACCCTGTCCAACCTCACACAAAGATTTAAGATAAGTTTTGCACCAAAATTTGAGGTAATAATCATAGTATTAAAAATAATAATAATCATAATAAAAAAATAAAATTTGTTGTATAACAAAAATGACACAAATACCCTTAACAAAAAGTTGATTAAACATGGAAAAGAGGGGCAAAAAGGACATTAAACAATTTGGTGTAAAACGGTACAAGTGAATAATGTTGTACCGTATTTGGTGCAACACTATTCATTTGCACCATTTTGGTGCAAATTATGGTGTTGGGTTATAGAGGGACGGACTTCACCAGATTTTTGGTGCAAAATGGGGAAAATGGTGAAATGGTGCAAGGGTTGGAGATGTCAGAATATGTTTGAGAAGAGAAGAGACGAGAAAGAGATGTGTTATTGAGAATGATGAATTGGGCTTCAGCAATTTGAGGCCCATATATTATTTAAAACTTTTCATAACAGTAAAAAATTGTTGCGAAAATTGAAACTTTTCGCAATAGTCATTAAAAGTTGCAAAAGGCTATTTGTTAAGAGTTTCATCAACATGAAATGAACGTTGCTAAACAGTCAACAAAAAATGAAGCTTTTTTCAACATTCAAGGAACACTGCAAAAAATGAAACTTTTTACAACAGTTAATAAGTGTTGCAAAAGTCTATATATTAAGAGTTTCAACAACAAGCATCAAATGTCACTATAGAACTAGATTTTTAACAGTCAATAAATGTTGTAAAAAGTAAAACTTTTTGCAACATTCAATGAACATTGCAAAAGGGTATATATTAAGAGTTTCAGCAACAAGTACAAAAGGTCGTTATAGATCTAGATGCTAACGAAGGTCAATAAACGTTGCAAAAAATGAGATTTTTCGCAACAATCAATGAACGTTTAAAAGGATATATATTAAGAATTTTAGCAACAGTCACTGAACGTTGATATAGAACGAACTTTTAACAACAGTTAATAAACGTTGCAAAAAATAAAACTTATCACAACAGTCAATGAACCTTGCAAAATGCGACATTAGCAACATATATTTAAAAAATGTTGTCATTTCTCAATTATGTTGATCAGTAGCAACATTCATTTATTATAGTGTTGCGATCAACCCTTTTAACAATACTCAATTAACGAATATTGCCTTTTGCGTGTTGCAAAATGTTATTTTTGCCTTTTGCGTGTTGCAAAATTGCCTTGCTTTTCACCATTTCATTGAGACATATAGCTCACATTCTACCAGGAGACAAAAGAGTGTCAGCTCATTTTGATTTTTGGTTACCTGTATAACTGTTGTAAGCTCCTTGTGCATGGTCTCCTTGGTTGTGTGCTTGTAATTGAATGTCCACTTGGTGAATCTCCAAGAGATCTTACTTGTGGGGAACGGGGTGGAGTTGTATGATCTTGTGTTTTTCCTCTTGCTTGCACTACTTCTCTTTCTTCATCTTCTCTAGTAATGGAAATAAAGCCGTAGTCATCTTTTTGAATGTCCAATCTCTAAGAATCTTCTTCATCAAACTCAATACATCGAATAGTGATGACCCTCTTGATGTTTGATATTAGAGCTTGTATGCTTTGGATCTTGAGTCATAGCCAATAAACTGAAAATTTTCACTTTTGTCCTCAAGCTTGGACCTCCTTTGATCGGGGGATGTAAGTATAGGCAATATTTAGAATACTTTAAAGTGTGAGACGCTACGTTCTTCCACTCCATGATACTTGAGGTGTCATTCCCATACACTTCTAGTAGGAGTCTGGTTGAGCAAATAAACTACACAATCCTCTACTAAGCCCAATACTCTTTTGGAAACCTTGCTTTTTATCATGCTTCAAGCTAGTGATGGCAACGGGGCGGGTTCGGGGCGGGGCACCCCCA